>VMDO01008714.1:35375-82135 GCA_007922755.1 Pedetes capensis
TTTTTTTTTTTTTTTTTTTTTTTTGCGGTATTGGGGGTTGAACCCAGGGCCTCGCACCTACATGCCCTGCAAGTGCTGGACCACTGACCTGTGCCCCCCAGCCCACTTTTTTTTTTACTTTTTGAGACAGGGTCTCGCTAAATTACGCAGACTGCCTCTGGTCTCGAACTTGCAATCCTCCTGCCTCTGCCTCCTGAGCCACTGGGATTACAGGCATGTGCCACCACGCCCGGCGGAACCAGAGTAATTTTTAAGTGACCTAGGCCTGCTATCACACTTGCTGTGTAGACCTGGCTGGCCTTGAACTCGTGTTGATCCTCCTGACTCTAAAGTGCTGGGGTCACAGGTGTACACAAGTTCTAGGCCAGAAGCAGCCTGCATAATTTAGACAGACCATCTAAATTTTAAAAAATAAAAAAAGGAAGCCGGGCATGGTGGTGCACACCTGTAATCCCAGCAGCTTGGGAGGCATAGGCAGGAGGATTGCAAGTTCGAGACCAGAGGCAGTCTGTGTAATTTAGCAAGACCCTGTCTCAAAAAGTAAAAAAAAAAGTGGGCTGGGGGGCACAGCTCAGTGGTCCAGCACTTGCAAAGCATGCAAGCGTGAGGCCCTGGGTTCAACCCCCAGTACGGCAAACAAATAAATAAATAAACAAACAAACAAATAAAGGGGCTAGGGTACAGCTTAGTGGTAACTCACTTGCAAAGAGTGCACAAGGCTCTGGATTCAGCCCGCCAAGACCCCCAAAAATAAAATAAAATAAACAAGACCGATCTGTAAATGCCTCTTTGACAAGAGACAGAAATTACACCAAGCAATGGTGAACCTGGAAGGATAGACCACCCTGAAAATGAGGACAACTATCTGTGAGGCCAGGGCTACACTCTGGCACAGGAATAACTATTTTGTGGGAACCAGATTACTCACCTCCAGGGAGGACACCAATAACTTCTTAGGACCACCCTGAAGAACTTGAACTGAAATAATGATTAACCAGACCACACCTTGACCTGAACTGTTTAATTATGCACACCTCCCCACCGCCCACCTCTTCTCCATGTATCCTTTATTTAAATCTAAAGCTCAGCTAGGTGTGGTGGTACACACCTGTAATCCCAGCAACTCAGAAGGCTGAGGCAGGAAGATCTCAAGTGTATAACTTAGTGAAACCCTGTCTCAAAATAAAACACCAAAGGGGGGTACAGCCCAGTGGTGGAGCGCATGCCTAGCATGCTGGCAGCCCTGGGTTCAACTCCCTAGTACTGCAGAAGCAAGACAAGACAAACCCCCCAAAGCTCATGTTAGTATTCCATGCATGGACTTGGGGTCACCGAACCCCTTTATCTGTTCCTCTTCCCAATGTGCATATTCTCTGCTTTTCACCACTACTGTCTCTTTAATTGGCACATTGGGAACGGGTGGCCTAGTCACTGGGCCCCCTGGAGCGGTAACACTGGTACTTCTCCTCCTGCCGTGCTAACACTCAGCATTTCTACCTCCAACCATAGCTTTCCTCACACTGCTTGCCCACCATACGTACATTTAAAAATCAGCAAATACCCACCATCCTCAACCCTTTCTCAGAAACTAGCTCCCCACATTTCCAATATCGGGAAGGACCCTCCTGTCACTCATTTGGGCCTCAAATATGGCTGTTCTTCACTCCTCTAATCCCTGCACCAGGCCAGTGGAAAGTCCCTGCTTTGCATTCCCCAGTAGCCTGAATCTAGCCACTGCTTACCAGCTCTGCCTCCAAAAGCTGACTCCAGAAAGGAGCAGAGACTTCCACCAGTGCTCTGCTTCCTCTATCCTGCCAATCTTCCTGCACAATGACGCTGGTAAAGTGTTGTTGTTAGGTGTCGTCCAGTTGGTATCCACCTCATAGCGACCCTCATAGGGTTTTCAATGGCTGACTGTTTCGGCATTGCCTCGGGAGTGGATTGCCAGGTCCTTCTCCCATTTTTGCGGTGCTGGGAATGGAACTTGGGACCTTAGAGACTGCAGTGCAGCGCTCTGCCAACTGAGCTAAATCCCAGCCCTATTTGAAACTCTAAGAAGTGTAAAATCCAGTAACTAGTACATGGAGCAGTAGAACAGAAGCGAGGGCCTAGAAGTAAAGCCACACATGTACAGCCAGCTGATCCCCACGGATATGCTAAACACATACACTGGAGATGCAGAAGATTGACACTTGACCTGTACCTCCTAACCTTGTCCAAAAACCCACTCAAAATGAATCAAAGACATAAATGCAAGACCTGAAATTCTGAAACTAGTAGAAGAAAAAAGGGGAAACACTACTAGACACTGGTACTGGCAATGATTTTCTGAACAGGACCCCAAAGCACAGGAAACAAAAGCAGACATCAGCGGGTAGGACTGGGTCAAACCCGACAGCTTCTGCACAGCCACAGAGGAAAGAGACATCCTACAGAAAGGGAGAAAGTATTTGCCAGCTATTCATCTGACGGGGGATTGATTCCAGAATGTATACAGAACTAAAAAAATAATAATAAATTAGCTGAACACACTTCCCAAAAGAAAAATTACAAATAGCCAATAAATATGTGCAAAAAGTAATATCTTTGGCCATCAGGGAAATGCAAATGAGAACTACAATGAGATATTCCCTCATCCAGTCATCAGTGGTAGAGGGACACAGCCCAGTGCTGCCACTAGTAGCCTGAGCAGTTCCATCACTTAGGGACCTCGATTCAGGTGGTTTGGGGCCCTTGGCTCCTTGGCAGAAAAGAATTTCAGGACAAGTGAGAGTGAAACTAAGCTGGTGAGTTTATGAAAGCACACACTTTAGACTTGAGCAAGGACATGTGGAGAGCGTAAGAGACACTTAAGAAAAGAATAATCAACCATGTCTAAGACATGGACCTAGGCTTCTCCAGGGAATCAGTTAATAATCATAGTACACATCCAAGACAGGAATGGGAGCTTCTCAAGAGAGAAGTACATTTAAATGTCTGAACAATAGCTGTATATATCATTTTGTAGCCTTTGAAATTACATTGCTCAAAAGATGTAATTCACCCCTCAGTTCAAAGTTTAAAGAATTTCTCCTTTTAGAAATGAAATTGTAAAGTGGCTTTACAAGGGGCATTGTTTATGTTTAGGTATGAGGAGGGACCGCCAGTAAGATAGAAACATAAGTCAAAATAGGTCAAAAGAAGTTCCATTATTTAGAAGACTTAAAAGATTAAGTAGAAAGGTTTTGGTATGCCTTCTCTCTAAGGAACTTCTTTAGTAAAATGAAGCTATAGGGCTGGGGTTTAGCTCAGGGGTAGAGTGCTGCTCTGCACTCTCTGAGGACCCAAGTTCCATACTTCAGCACTGGAAAAACAGAAGGACATGGTAATCCACTCCCCTTTGAAGCAATCCCAAACAAAATCAGCCATTGAAAACTGAAGGAGGGTCTCTATGAGTTGGACCCAACTCAAGGGCACCTAACAACAGGTAGTCCAGGAGCCATGTTGTGTATGTTTACATATAAGAGTCACAAATGAGTTGTCTAGGCACGTGTTGACTGCAAATATGGCCCATAATCTTGTTTGTGAGATTCTCAGAGAAGCACAAGGTTATAGAGGAGAAGGCTGGAGTTTGGCTCAGTGGGTAGAGTCCTGCTCCATACTCTCAGAGGACGCAGGTTCAATCCCCAGCACTGCAAAACAGGAGAAGGACGTGGCAATCCACTCCTGAATCAATCAGCCATTGAAAATATTACCAGGGTTGCTGAGTCAGACCCAACTCAACAGCAGCTGACAACAGGAGAAAGTCAGATTAAACTCAAAGGTCACACAGATTTTTGAAAGGATGGAGGAGGGTCCCTTCCCTGACAGAGCTCCAAGGTCCTGAGATGGCAGAGATCATCTGATGACCTAGGATGGAAGGGCAAACCTCCCAAACTTCCAAAGTTACCTCTTCCTCTCTTCCCACAAGGACACTTTTCCTACCAAGGAGACAAGGCTTTGCCAGTGCTATCTGGTCCCAGCCTCACCTCAGCTCACTGCACCATTACCCATCTCCCTCCCTCTCTCACACATTGCTGCCCTTCGGTTTCCTTTTTCCTCTCCTCTCCCCTGCACTTGCCCCAGATAAATTTGTTCCTGTACAGTTCACAGTTCTTTCATGTTTGTGGACCCTTGCATTGTAAGATAAACAACAACAACAACAACAATTTTGACCCTAAGCACGGCTTATTCTAACATTGTCATGTGAAATATCCCTCCAGGGAATAGCTTCACCAAGTCAGTCGTCACAGCATTCTCTCCATGGTTGTGGCTGTCACCAGGAAAACAATAATGTTCCCTCCTTCACTTCCTCCACCTCCAACTAAAGTCACAAACTCTGGGCATGTGACCAGTACTTGCTAGTCAGAAGTGACCATTCAGTAACTTAGAGGAGGAACAGGCTTACACGGGACAAGAGCAGGTCACTGGTGCCTCCCTCCAACCACCTCCTTACTGGGCCAGGTCACTTTCTTTGGGGGAACTTTCCTCATGCCCTTGAAACAGGATCTGAACAAAATTAGAGCAACACACAGGAGCTATGCTCCAGGCAGAATTTTCTCTCCCTTCTTTTCCCCCAAGACAGTCCTGCTCCATTGCTGGGCTGTCAGAGAACCGAGTGGCAATGAAAACTGCACAGGAGCTGGGGAGAGTTTGGGCTACATTCGCCATAGGCTATCGGCGAGTAGCCCTTGGGTGGGGGTGTGCTGGGGAGGGCCCAGAGGCGCTCATTACTGCTCACCCCTCATGCTCCGGGACAGAGGTCAAAGTCTGTCATTTAGTAACTTTCACTTAAGTCAGCAGTGCGCCCCCTGACCTTCTCCTCCGGGCCGGATTCTTGGGCACGCTGGCGCGCACTGCCCAGTACGGTCCTGACGCTCAGAAGGGCCACAGAGTGCACGGCCTTGCCTGAAGTGTGCAAGTCTGCAAATCACTCCACCCCACCAAGGCAGGCTGATGCCTCGGCGTGCCGGTGGGCCAAGTGCGGAGGGTCCGCACTTCCGCCGCCCTTCTCCTCTGGAGGGTTCAGGGGACCGGGCTTTGGTGTGGGGTTTTAGTTGAGAAGGTTCTGGGCCTGACAGGCATAGGCTGGGTGAGGCTGTCACCGCGGGGCTCCCAGGCCAGGCGGCCAGCGGAGCTCAACACCCCTCTCAGTAGGGCGTCCGGCCAGCGCCACCCGACCCGCCCTTCTCCACGCCCACACGCCCTGTTGGGAGCAGAGCCCGAGGCTGGACCTGGGGGGCTGGTGGTCGAACGCCGCAGACACCAGCGGGAAGCCCTCCCGCCCCCCGCGACCCGAACCCAGGCCAGGAGGTTCACAGACCCCGGGCCTGGCGCCCAGGCCTGGGTGCGCGCTGAGCCGACCAGGGTGGGGCGGGGCCCACGGGCCGCGCCGGGCCGGGGGTGTCGGATGTCACCCCCCGCGCACACCTCGGCCGGGGGGCGGGGAAGCGAACCACTGAGATGCGGAGACCTCCTCGGTCCTAGAGCGGAGCAGGAAGTGTCCCAGGGGAGGGAGCCGGAGGGCTCCGGCCTTTCCTTTCGGCGGCTGCCCGGCCTGCGCGGCCGCCAACCCAGACGTGCGGCGCGGTGAGTGCGGCCCGCGCTCCCCGGCCCCGCTCCCTGCGCGGCCCTCGCGCCCCGGCCGGTCCCACAGCGCAGAGCCGCGCGTCTGCGACCTCGCGGGCGACAGCAAAGCAGCGCGGTTGTCTTTCAGGCGTCTCCGTTGGTGCCCAATCCAAGCCCGGGCTTTCTGGATGGTCTGGAGACGGGGTCTGCACCGACTGAGGACGGAGTCCGGCCCATGCAAGGACCCGCCTCGTCAGGGACACCCAGGACACCGGGCTGGAAGGATGAGCGGCTGCTGCCCCGGAGTTGCGCGCTGCAAGGTGAGGAGCCGGGAAGGGCAGCCCCGGAGGCGCGAGGGGGAGCGCCCTCCGAGTCTCCCGGCCTAGGACGCGCTCCTCTGCGCTCCCGCCGATCCCGCTCCGTCCCTCCTCCCGCGACTGCTTCGAGCAAGCCCCGCCCCTGCGGGAACCCCTCCCCGGACTAACGAACGGAGGTTCATTCATCAGGCTTCCGCTCCGGAGCCTCTCCCGCCAGGTGCTGGGTGACAAAGAGGAGCTGGCCTGCCTGCCGGAGACATCCGGGGAGCAGCCCACGGCAGGAGCTGCATGCTGAGGGTGGGGCGCTGGGCGCCCTGGCCGAGGGTCGGCCGGAGTCACAGAGCGTCCAGCAGGTGGGAGAAAGGCGGCCCCTGGGGGCAGGGGAGGTGCCGGAGGCGTCTAGATTAGGTAGCCCGGAATGGAGTGTGTAGTGGGGAGACCTGTCCGGAGTCCCAGCAGCCTCTGTCCCTGGAGTCCCCTTGGGGGGATTGGTGTGTGGCTTTACTTTGGAAAGCAAAAAAGTCCAGAAACCCGGGCCTTTCTGGTGCCACTCAGCCACTCAGTGGCTTTTCTGGCTTCACTCTTTTCAGCGAAGTGGGAGTACAGCGTGTACCCACCTTGTGAGCTGCCAGAGGTTAAGATGCTGGCTTTCAGGGGATTCTCACAGATAGGGGCGTCAGGCCTAGGGATCCCCGAGGCTTGCAACTGGTGGGGAACTGTGTGTGCCCGCATCTGTCCCCTGACTTTTCCTACATCCCCAGGTGTGGACCCGGGAATGCCTGCCAACTGTCCTGGCTAGTATGCTGCCCAGTGCGTGTTGGTGGGTTGTCTGCATAACAGCCTGTGAGGTCTAGGGATCCTTCAGGCCACCATGTCTGGGACTCCCCAAGGGCTGAGGCCAGTGCCAGAGTGCGCCCCTCTTCTGTCTTGACCAAGGGATGACTGTCACTTAACATGTGTACCATTGCTTTGAGCATGGTTTGTAGAAGACAAGGGTCCAGAGGGGGATGGAGACAAAGTTGAAGGTTATCTTTAAGTATATGATAAAGATGACTCACATGACACTGAGTTGGGCATAAGCCTTGTCTGAAAGTACTGATTTTTGAGCAGTGCTAGGGGTGGACTCCAGGGCCTCGCACATGCTGGGCAGGCACCCTGCCGCTGAGCTACACTCCATCCCTAGCAGTGACCTCCCCCTTCTGAGTCTGTCTCCTCACCTGTGCATCAGCCCTGGCATGGAGCAGGCTCTGGTGCCCGGTGGACCCTGGCTCTTGTCCATCCAGCAGGCAGCCATGCTGGTAGCCCCTCACCACCGGGGCAGGGGGTCTCCGCCAAGGGATGTGCTCTGATGGCTCTTCTATGTATGTCTGTCTTTATTTCCCCCCCTCAGCTCATTTTGTAAAGGTCTCAAGAGCAAGGACGGTGACTTCAGCAGTAAAGCTTTAAGAGTGGCCTGTTTGGGACATCCACACATCGGGTCCTCTCCAAGAGGACTTGGCCACCAAAGGTACCCCAGAGCCTTGATTACGTCTCTTCCCTGCCTGTGGCCCCCTCCTCTCAGGGATGCTGATGAAATGCCACCGTTTTTGTCCCCGATTTCCTGCGGTTCCCTGCCACCTAGTTAGAGGATCTGTATTTTCTGTCCCCACATAAAGTCCAGCTAGGCAACACTCCTTCCTCCCCAGGGCTCCTCTGTCCCCAAGGCTCCTCCGCAGGGCTGGTCTCCTCCGGCTTTGTCTGCCACGCCCCCAGAAACTACTGCGGGAGACCGGAGCATTGAAGCCATCGATTTCTGTTTGGAAATAGGGTCGTCTTCTGCCGCTGACCCCCATCAAATCCCATCATGCCCACAGCGCTGTGCCCCCGAGTCTTGGCTCCGCGAGAAAGCGAGGAGCCCAGGAAGATGCGGAGTCCTCCGGGAGAGAACCCGGGCCCCCAGGGTGAGCCGCCCAGCCCAGAGTCCTCGCGCCGACTCTTCCGCCGCTTCCGCTACCAGGAGGCAGCTGGCCCGCGCGAGGCGCTGCATCGCCTCTGGGAGCTGTGCCGGGGCTGGCTGCGGCTCGAGAGGCACACCAAGGAGCAGATCCTGGAGCTGCTGGTGCTCGAGCAGTTCCTGGCCATCCTGCCGTGGGAGATCCAAAGCTGGGTGCGCGCGCAGGAGCCCGAGAGTGGCGAGCAGGCAGTGGCAGCGGTGGAGGCACTGGAGCGCGAGCCCGGGAGACCGTGGCAGTGGGTGAGCGGCGGCTGTGGCGAAGCACCTCTGGCTGTAGCCTCCTACTTGGGTTAGGCCACACTCGAGATTGGGGTCCTAAGAAAGCAAGTTCCACTCCCTGATGGCTCTGATTGGAGCATGATCGTGTGGTCCTCCCTCCCACCCCCAGCCCAAAACCCAGGTTGAGCCCTTGGTGGTCCACTGGCGCGGAAAGGGCGGGGTTCTCCCCAGTGCCCAGTCCTGAACAGCTCTCTCTGGGCCTGCAGCTCAAACACTGTGAAGACCCCGTGGTGATTGAGGATGGCGACGGCCCTCCAGACCAGGAGCAGGAGTGGCTGCCAGCTGAACCTCAGAGCGACCTTGCCAGGAGCCAGGATACCCAGCCCATGGCCCTGGCACAGGGCCTGGGGCTCCCCGGCCGGCCACCAGGCCAGCTCAGTGAGGACCCAGGTATGCAGCTGGTGCAGTACGGGGAGTTGCTGGGCAGTGTGTGCCCACCCCGTGTGGTCTGGTGATGGCTTGGGACATCCCTGGTTTCTTCCTGCCCCCAGAGAATCAGAATCTCAGGGGGTTGTTGGTCTGCTTCATGGAGATACGTCTTCCTAGAGGGGTCTCCTCTGTGGGCCAGTGTCTGTAAGGGTGTGCCCCTCTTCTCCCGGACCGTGTGTCTTCATGAGCTCTGCTGGTGGCGATGGCCAGGGACTGTGGCTGTTTAGCCAGTGCCTGTGGCCTGAGCTCAGCACAGCCACGGCATTTGGCCTCTAGGAACCAGGTGTCCTTGGCTAGGCAGCTGCTGCTCACAGGGTTGTTGGATGCTGCGGGAAATCTGAAAATGCCTGTGAGAGCACAGTGGCTTCTTCAGTACAAGGGGCCTGGGCCTCATTGAGTTGGGTTTGGGTGTTGGTGCAAAGTGAACCAGTGGCTTTGAAGGGACATTTGCCCAGATGAGCACTACTGTGAATCTCACAGGGACAACCCAGAACATGCTTCCAACCTTGAAGCCTCAATTTCCTCCTGTCCAGGGAAGATAATAGTCACTCTTTTGGGTTTTTTTGAGGACTGAATGAGGTACAACTCATAAAATGCTGAACAGGAGGCCTGAGCCTCCCAGACTGTTAAAGCAGAAGTATGTCCTCCATTGGTATCTGCAGGGGTTCCAGGGACCCTTATGTTCCTTATATAAAATGGCAAAGTGGGTTTCTTCTTTTTTGAGACATAGTCTCACCATGTAGCCCAGGCTGACCTCTCATGATACTCCTGCCTCACCTTCCTGAATGCTGCAATTACAGGCATGTGCCACCATCTGGCCTTAGATGACGTGACATTTGCATGTAACTTCTGTTCATTCTCCCCTACTGTAAATGTCTCTCAGCAACTCATAATGACTAATACAGTGTAGATGCTGTGTAAATAGTTGTTACCCTACATTTTTTTTTTTGCTGCTGCTGCTGTTGTTTTTGTTGTTGTTGTTGTCAGTGTCCAACTCAGCAACCCTACGAACAAGAGATGAAACACTATTGTCAGTGCTTCTGTGCTATTTAGAGGGTTTTCAATGGCTAATTGTTTTTTGGGAGTGGGTTGTCAGGTCCTTCTCCCAAGCCTACAGCACCTGGTATTCCCAGGCGATTTCCCATCCCAGTACTAATCAGGCCCAACCCTGCTTAGCTTCCGAGATCTGACGGGATCGGATGCCGTAGTGGTATAGCTGCAGGCACCCTACAATAGTCAGGGAATAATAACAAGAAAAAAGTACAAATATAGTTTTGTTGATCTTTACCTCTCACCCCCAATTTGTGTGCTCTGCAGTTGGTTGAGTGAGTGAACTGTCACAGGAAGTTGAGGCACCCTCAGGTTGAACGCTGTCTATGGTGTGTGCACTTGCCTGGGTGGACTTACAGCATGGCTTTGTAGTTATAATGGAAAGAATCTGGGAGACCAGAAGTACATTCTTATGATTTGCAAAAGTTGTTCTTGGCATTGTAATATGCGTTTCAGTAGCTGGGAGTATAGCTTGGTGGTGGAGCACTTGCCTAGCCCTGGATTCCATTGGCAGCACCTTTGATACAGAGCCTTGCTATGTGGCCTCAGGCTCTCAAATGTCAGGTTTATGACCTGTGTCATAAGCTAAGCATGCTTAGCAATAGTAAGCTTTTCAGTTTAAAGAAAAGGGGGAGGGCTATTAAGTTTCCCTGTGTGTGAAACTATACTGACTTTTGTACAAGTCAGATAACTTTTTAACCCTAGCCTGGTTAAAAGCAAGACAAGTGTGTTTGCTGCGTTGCCATAGCATGGCCCCACAAATTGAGTGGCTTGCCTAACAGAACTTTCTTCTCACATTGATAGGGCTGGAAATCTGAGATGAGAGACAGGTCTTTGAGTTCTTCCAAGGCGTCTCAGCTTGTGGACCACCGCCTTCTTGCTAGGTTCTCCCATGGTCTTCCCTCTGCATGTCTGTCTTCTTACTCCTCTTTGGGGACAACAGTCTTGTTCACTTTGGGTTCATGCTAATAACCTGATTTTAACTTAGTTACTCTTTAGAGACCCCATCTCCAAATGTAGTCACGTTCTGAGGTACCTGGGGGTTGGGGCTTCAACATACAGATATGAAGGGGGCATAGTTCAGCCCAGAATAACAGGCATAAGAAAAAGAGCCACTCACCCAGATGGACAATGTGTGTGCAAGCAGCGTGGGGCATGGGGGAGAGGTGGTACTGTGGAGGACCTTCAGGAAGTGAGGCCTAAGGTCAGCCAGCTTCCAGCCATGAGCTTTGGGTCATTGAGTCAGCTCTTATTACCTGGGCAGTAAACATTGCACCGAGTAGCTGTGGTGAGAGCTAGCAATCAGGAACCTTAAACACTAGGAAAGTTTATCATTGGAATGAGCTGTCAGGCAGAGATGTCTCTATCCTAACCTTGCAGCTCTTCCCCTAAGCTAGACTTTGTGTTTGGGCTGAAGTCTTCTCCCATGGTACTCAAAAGTGGCTGTATATTCACTCATCATAGCCAAAGGTAGCGCAGGACTAGTCCATCTTTGGAAGGCAGGCAGCAGGAGTGAGGGAGCACAATTCGGGCTGGAGATTTAGCTCAGTGGTAGAGTGCTAGCAGTTGGAAGCCCAGAGTTCCATCCCCAGTACCAAAAGGACAAAAACAAAAGACAGAAGAAAAAAAAAAAAGAGGGAACACAATTCAGACTTGGACAGGATCACTAAATTCTGGAAGTCTGTGGCACAGCATGACGACCTTAGTTAGGAATAATGCGATACATGTAGTTTAAAATTGCTAAGGGCAGGGATTTCAAATGGTCTCATCACAAAAGATAGGATAAGTATGTGAGGTGATGGGTATGCTAATTTTTTAATCATCTCACGGTATATGGTGTTTGTTTGTTTGTTTTCCTAGTGCTAGGGGGCTGAATCTGCAGCCATAGTACCCTGGCATCTAATCCTGCCTGATCTTGGAAGCTAAGCAGGGTCGGGCTTGGTTGGTCCTTGAATGGGAGACCAACTGGGAACACCAGATACTTCAGCCTGGGGAGAAAGACCTGGCAATCCACTCCCCAAACAATCTGTCATTGAAAACCCTATGAGTAGCAGAAAAACACTGACAATAGTGCCAGGCATGGTATAGTCTTGGGGAATGTTTCTGTTGTACATAGGGTCTGTATGAGTTGGACCCAACTTGACAGCACCTAACAACAAAAGGGGGCTGAATCCAGGGCCCTGCGTGTACTTTGCAAGTGTTCTACCCCGGAGCTGCACCCCAGCCCATTTTTTAGTTTGTTTTTTCCAGTACTTGGGAGGTGAACCCAGGATCACTAGGGTGCATGCATAGCCCCCTACCCTTTTTTATTTTTATCTTGAGAAAGAGTCTCCCTGAGTTATGCAAGCTGCCTCCTCTGGCCTGGAACCTGATCCTCCTGCCCCCTGCCTGCAAGTTGCTGGGATTATAGGCTTGAGCCACCACACTCAGCTCATTCTTTAGTTTTTGAAATAGAGACAGAGTCTCACTAAGTTATGCAGGTTGCCTCTGGCCTCAAGCCTGTAATCCTCCCACTACCATGCCAGGCTTACCGTGTATACTTACAACATCACTTTGTAGACAATTTTTGTGCACAAAATGTCCTTTTTATTTCCTTCTTTTGTGGTGCTGGGGATTGAGCTGAGGGCCTCACATGTGCTAGGCGGTCACTCTACCACTGAGCTGACGCCCTAGCCCCGATTCATACAGTTTTTATTTGTCAATTATGCCAGGTGGTAAAAGCAAATTAAATAAAAAAAGATGATGACATAAACCTTAAAACTGAACTCAAGCTGGGCCCTGTGCAACTTAGCGAGACCCTGTCTCAAGAGAAAAAAGTAAAAATAGGCTGGGGGTACAGCCCAATGGTAGAGCACTTGCCAAAGTTTGTGTGAGAGCCTGGGTTCAATGCCACAGTATGGCCAAAAAAAAAAAAAATGGTGACCACAGAAAGTGCCTGAAGTCCATGCCCCTGCACCCCACCTCCGCCTTCTGGCATCGAGGTGAAGGTGCTGCCTCCCTTAGGCACCTGGGGTCCACATGGTCTGTCCATTAGCCCTACCCTGCCTTCCCCTGCCAGCTATGCACCCCCAGTCTAAAGGCACTGGGCCCCTTGCTGCTGGTTGGCCTTGGTACTGCCTCACGTGTCACCTGAGGCTGGCCCCCAGGATTTCTCCTTAAATGCAGAGGCCTTAGTGCAGCTGTCTAGTCTTCATCTTTCTCTTTCAGTCTTCATCTTCCCTCCCTCCCTTTTCCTTTCCTTTGGTGGGGGTTCGAACCCTGGGCCTCATGTGTGCCCGGCAAATGCTCCACCACTGGGCTGCATTCCTAGCCCCTAATTTCTTGCTTTAAGTTGATAAAAATTGTAGGTGTTTATTATGTACAATGTAATACTTTGATACATTGTGATATGATTAAATCAAGCTAATTAAAATGCATTACCTTATGTGGTTACTATTTTTTATGGTAAAAACACCTGAATCTACTCTCTTAGCAATATTTTTCTTTGCTTTGTTTTTTTTGGGGGGTGTGGGGGTAGGGTCTCACTGTGTAACCTTGCAGCCTGGGCTAGCCTGGAACTTGGTATGTAGACCAGGCTGGCCTTGAGCTCATGTCGATCCTCCTACCTCAGCCTCCCAAGTGCTGGGATTACAGGCATGCACCACTATGCCAGGCCCTTTCTTCCTCTCTTTCAATTTATTTTTCTTTTGTTTTTTTTGAGACATCCCCTATGTAGCCCAGGCTGGCCTGGAACTGAAGATCACCTCAGCCTTCTGAGTACTAGGATTGCAGGCTTGTGCAACCCACCCCACGAAGTTCAACTTTTAGGTTGCACATATAAGCAAGATTGTGAAGGAGTTGTCTTTCTGTGCCTGGCTTATTGACTTAGGATAGTGTCCGTGAGGGTCATCCATGAGGTCACAAATGATGGGATTTCATTCTTATTTAAGGCTGAACAGTATACCATGACACGTGTACACGGCATTTTCTCTGTCCCTTTGTTGAGGGACACTTAGGTGATTCCTTGGCTGAGCTGTTGTGAATATCACAAGGTACTTACATCATTTCCTTTGGGTATATACTCACAAGAAGAATCCGTAGGTCATAGGATCATTCTGTTTTTCGGTTTTTGAAGAACCTCTGTTTTCCCTGCTGGCTGTGCTAATTTGTGTCCCCACTAATACAGTACAAGAGTTCTCTCCCCATCCTCACCAGCACTTAGGTAACAGTCTTTTTATGGAACTTTGCAGTTCGCCACCTTGTGAAGGAGGAGCCTCAGGGCCCTGGGTCCACATGTGTAGAATAGCTAATTGTGGGCCAGGGCACCTTGAACCCAGGCATTCCCCATGACAGGCCACAGTGAATCTGAGAGCCCAGTCATGTCATGCCTTGTGGCTTACGAGGTTCTTTTCTCCTGTGCCATCTTGTAATCCACATTTTTCTGGGGAGAGCGGAGACCAGGATTCCGTGCAAAGTGCCATGAGGGGCTCCTTGCCTGGTGGAAGCAGAATGGGCCCGGGGAGCCCGGGAGCACAAGGCCAGGCCCAGCTCCCTTCCCACAACCTTTCCCATCTCTTCCAGCTCCGCATGATGCATTCCCTCAGGAGGACAGCTTGAGAGACGCCCAGCCAGTGACCACCTGCCAGCTGGCCCCGGTGAGTGACGGCTGCAGCCCCAGAAAGGCCGCGGGCATCTCCTGTCCCAGCACCCTGTGGCCTTCCCAGGCCCATGACTGCCAGCCGCAACCCAGAACACCTGCTCCCGTACCACCTTGGGACTCCTGTGCAGACAGTGCTGGCCGACAACCGCGGCCTTGAGTTCCTGGGGAGGGGCCCTCAGCCTCTCCAGATACCCCTCCCGTGTAGGGGAGGGGCCTCTGCTCCTCCTGTCACGGGGGTTTTATTACAGTGATCTTCATGGCATCAGCTGCATTTCAGGGATGTAGGGAGTGGAGGAGGAGGGGCCCACGTGACGGTGACGGTCTCCGTATGGCAGGTCACAGGGATGTCTGGCATCCCCTGTGGCTCGGGGCAGGGCTAGCTCCTCAGGCGCTTGGCATGGGCTGGGTGCACTGCCCAGCGGTGCCGCCCTGGCTGCTGTCCAGCTCGGCCTCGGTGGTGGTGTTAGTGGTGGTGTTCACCGGCACCTCTTCACTTCTCTTCTGGCATATTTGGTGTACAGCACTGCCTCCTTCTGGGTCACTTCATTGCGTGAGGCTGACAGAAGATTGTATGAAGATAGTAGCCATGCCAAAGACTGACCACCCATTATTCAAAATGTCTGGGACCAGGAGCATTGGATCTTGTTTTGGATTTTGGAATATTTCCATACATATAATGAGGTATCTTCGGATGGGACCCAAGTCTAAACACTGAAATCATATATGTTTCATGAATGCATACTTTATATACCTAACCCGAGGGTCACTTTGTACAGTATTTTAAATAATTTTATGCATGAAACAAAGTTTCACGGTGCAGAATTTTCTACTTGTGGTGTCTTGCTAGTGCTATAAAGGTATTGGATTTGGAAGTATTTTGGATTTTCCAATTGGAGATGGCCAACTTGTATTAACACATCTCAGCAGGTTTCCAGGAAGCTGAATGATTTGTTTTGCTCACAGTTTATTGGACATGTCTTTAAGTTTGTGGTGAAGAGGGGTAGGGCTGGGAAGGAGTCTCCCATCTCGAGTGAGACGGCCTGAGTGGCCATGCCCTGTCCCCTGCTCTGTCCAAGCTAGGCACTTGCCCTGTGCCCTGTGCTCAGCACCTAAGTTTTATATCTACTGTGAATTGTGACCACAGCCAAACCCAGAGGACATGACAGGGTAAAGACCATATTTCTTACAGAAATTTGATACTTTTAACCAGCGTCAGATGCAGAGGGACGCTGTGATTCCAGTACCTGGCAGGGTTTGGTATCATCTTCGCCTAGTTCTAGGTCTGTCATAAATGCCCTGGTGAGCACAGTGCTTGCATATAGATTTTGATAAAATAGTACGAATATGTCATTCCTTTGAAGACACAGTTTCTGCCCGGTGCGCTGAAAGTTACCACTGTGGTCTGGGCCTACTCATATCTCTGGGCCCAGCTCCTTGGGAAGCTGAGGTAGAGCGTTGCTGGAGGCCATAAGTTCAAGACCAGCCTGGACAATGATTTAACAAACTTTTATTTTTAATTGTTGTAAAACATACTTTTTTTTTAATGGTTCTCAGGGGTTGAACCCAGGGCCTTGCACATGCTAAGCAAGTGCTCCACTACTGAGCTGCACCCCTGACCCCTTTTTATTTTTTATTTTGAGACAGGGTCACAGTAAGTTGCACAGGTGCCTCTAGCCTCAAACTCAGATCCTCCTGCCTCTGCCTCCCAAGTTACTGGCACCCAGCAACAGTTTTTAAGTATATACATTAGTACTGTTAACTCCATTGACATTGTTGTGCATCTGATCTCTAGAACTTTTTGTCTTCACAAGCTGAAGTGTTTTGGCCATTAAACAGTAATTCCACATTCCCTCTTTCCTCCCAGCCCCTGAAGGCCCCCATTCTGCCTTCACTCTCTCTTCACTTCCGTCTATTCCCCATATCTCGTGTGAGAAGAAGCCTGCAGTGTTTGTCTTTTTGGCACAGGCTGATTTCACTTCGCACAATGTCCGTCTGTGTCTGTAGCTTGTGTCGGAATTTCCTGCCTTTGTGAAGCTCAACAGTCCTCCACTGTGTGCTGTGCCTCGTTCTGTTCGTGCGTTCTTCTGGAAACCAGTACCAACTTTTAATAAATGTGGTTTTCCCTTGTCTGCATCCTTTGGGATGACAGTAGTCACAGCACACAGTAGATGCTGACCCATGGGTGCTGACTGCAGGGAGCAGAGTGCCAGGCGGGCACGGGCAGAGTGCTTGGGTTGCTCCAGTGTTCTGGCTGTCTTGAGAAGTGATGCTGTAAACACTAATGCACACGGTGTTTGGTTTTGTGCTGTTTGTGGTGGTGCTGGAGCTGGAACCCAGCGCCTCACGCATGCTCTGCACACGCTGTACCTAGAGCCACATCCTTCATGCTGTTTTCTTTTCTTTTCTTTTTTTGCAAAAGTCTGCAGCCCAGGCTGGCCTTGAATTCTGATCCCCCTTCCTCAGCCTCTTGAGTTGCCAGGATGACAGGCATGTGCCCTTCTTTTAGCTATTTGAGTGCCTTTGACTTTCTGTATGAATTTTAGGGTAATCTTGTCTATACCTACAAAAAAGTCTCACTGAATTTTGAATTTTGTTGAGCCTGTGTATCAGTTCGGGGAGTGCTGACATTTTTACTAACTTGACAGCAGCTACAACCTGCGAATGTGGCGTGCCTTCTCGACTCATTTATTCCTTGGATTTCTTCCATCTGTGTTATGTCATTCTCAGCACCCAATCACATGACTTGTTAGACTTATCATTAACTACCAACAGCTCTTTTTTTTTTCCTTTGTGTACTGGGTGTTGAACTTTGGGCCTCGCACTTGCTGGGCAAGTGCTCCACCACTGAGTTGCACCCCAAGCTCTTTTTCATTTTTTATCTTGAGACAGGGGTCTCAATTATGTAGACGGCCTCTCTAGACTTGAACTTGTGATCCTCCTGCCTCCATTGCATAGGTTGCTGGGATTACAGGCATGCACCACTATGCCCAGCCTGTAATTCATTTTTTTAGTAATTGTGAATGGTATTAGATTTTTAATTTTGAAATTAACATAGCTTTTTCCAGTATATAGAGATCCAGTAGGGTTTTGTATGTTTATTTTGTGTCCTGTGACCTTGGTGAATTCGCTTGTGAGTTCAAGGCCGATTTTTCTTAAACAGATTCTCTGAATTGTTTTTGGTAGGCAATTGTGTCATCTGTAAATGATAGTTTCTTTCTTTCTTTCCCGTTGTATGTCTTCACTTCCTTTTCTCATCTCATTTCATGGGCTAGAGCATGCATTGCTATGTAGTATAGCAGTGTGACCACACATACCTTTGCCTTGTTCCTGCTCTTTAGGGACAGTGTTCGATCTTTCGTTATTATGCATTGTTAGCTGTATACTTTTTGTCAATTCTCTTTACTCATTTGAAGTTCCTCAATTTCTACTTTTTCAAGACATTATATTATGTGTGGTTGTTGAATTTTGCCAAAGCCTTTCTACATCGGTTGATATGACTGTGTAAATTTTCTTCTTTTAGCCTGTTCTAAAGTGGTGGATGACACGGGTTGATTTTTGAATATTGAGCAGCCTTACATTCTTGGAATACATCCTTTCCTGAGATGGTATGAATTTTTATTTGCATATTGCTGAATTCTCTGCTATTTGTTAAGAGTTTTTGTATCTGTATTCATAGGAATGTTGCTGTGTGCTTTTCTTTATCTTTATTGTCTTTACCTGGGGTTGGTCAGAATAATGTAGATTCACAAAAGGATTTGGGAAGTGTCCCTCTTATTTTCTAAAACACCTTGTATATCATTGGTGCCAATTCTTTGAACATATGACAAAATTCTCCATGAAGCTATACAAACCTGAAGATGTGGCAGGGAGTGAGAAATATTTTAATTATAGATTTGGTTTTCTTAATGGTTATAAGCCATACATATTATCCGTTTCATAGTGGGTAAGTTGTGGAAGTTTTGCAAAGAATTGGTTTATTTCATGAAAGTGATTAAGTATATGTAGGTTTACTGTGGCAACTCTTCATTGTCCTTTTGCTGTCTGCATGGTCACCTCGGATCTATTCCTAATATAGAAAACTTGTGCCTTCTCTTTTCTTTGTCAGACTTGCTGCAGGTTTTTAACTCTATTAATCTTTGCAAAGAAATAACTCATTTTTATATTGACTTTTCTCTATTATTGTTATTAATTTCATTGATTTCTCCTCTTATTGTCACTCTATGTACTTTGGGTTTATTTTGCTTTCTGAGGTGCTTGAGCTGGCAGCTTAGGGTATTGAGACTTCCCTCTTTCTCTTATATAAGTATTTTGTGCTATAAATTGCCCACTTGGTACCATGTAACTGGGGCTCACAAATTGTAATGCAGTGATTTTTATTTTCATTCATTTTATGTATTTTTAAGTTTCCCTTAAGCCTTCTTCAACTCAACTCTTAGAAGCGTGTTGTTTAATTTCCAAAGGCTTGGCAACTCTTCTATTATCATTCTGTGTTGTTTTTGTTTTTTGAAATAGGGTCTTGCTCATAGCCCAGGCTGGCCCTGAGCCCACAATCCTCCTGCCATCGCACCTGGTATCTTTCTGTTATTGATACCTCATCTGGTTCCATGTGATCAGAACACACACTCTGTGTGATTGCAGCTCCTTAAATATTTTGGAGATTTATTTCTTCTGCCTTCCAGGATGTTGACAGCCCAGTATGTGGTCTCTCTTGGTGTCTGTTACATGGGCATATGGAAAGATTGTGTTTCCTATTATTGCTGGGTGAAGTATTCTGTTGGTTAATCCAGATCCTCTTGGTTAATGGTGATATTGAGTTCTGTCCTGGCTTATTTTTTGACTCATTGATGGTTTGATCAGTTTTTGAGGCAACACATAGAAGCTGGTGTGTCTGTGTATTTTTTCAGTTGTATCAGTTTTTGTTACACAAAATTTGCAGCTTTCTTATTTGGAACATAAATAGGATGGGCTGAGTGTGGTGGCACATGCCTGTAATCCTAGTAACTCAAGGCAGAGGGAGGAGGATTGCAAGTTCCAGGCCAGAAGCACCCTGTGTAACTTAATGAGACCCTGTCTCAAAATAAAAAATAGAAAAGGAGGTGGGGGTGCAGCTCGGTGGTAGAGCACTTGCAAAATATGTGTGAGGCCCTGGGTTTAGCCTGCCAGTACTGTGAACAAGAGAGGAGGGGAAGAAAGGAAAAGAGAAAGAAAAAGCAAAATAGCATGGCTATGTCTTCTTGGGGGACTGAGCTTGTTATTATGATGTAATATCCCTCTCACTCTGAAGCCCACCTTATTTGATATTAATATTTATTTGTTTATTTATGCTTGTTTGTTTCAAACAGGGTATCACTATGTAGCTCAGGCTGGCCTTGAACTCGTGACCCTCCTGCCTCCACTTTCAGAGTAGTTGTTAAATTTACTTGCTAGTTATGGTAGCCTCCTTGAAGAACCTGCAGGGCTTCTACCACTGGGTTGTGGGAATTTGGGCTTGTAGGCCAAGGTGGTGTTTGAGGTGTTTCTAATGTAACATTTTTATGTATCATGACCACATGATTGCTGATGAAAATTCATCACATTTGGAGTCTTCCATCCCAGTGATGACTGACAGTAGTATTTTATATAAATTCTTTTCAGGTACTGGTAAAGATGACCTGTGGTTACTTGTGTTGTCTTTTCTTCCTGTTGGGATGAGAGTCTTAGTTGTGTTCTGCGTATACTCTTTTCCTTTGGTAAACGGTGCACCTTTGTTTCCAGTTTACTTGTCTTTTAATTTCATTTGTACTGTTACATTACCATAGATATTTGTAATTTGTATTTGTTATTTATTTTTATTTATTTTTTTTTTGTGGTACTTAGGGGTTGAACCCAGGGCCTCGCACATGCTTTGCAGGTGCTCTATCCCTGAGCTGCACCCTCAGCCCATTTTTCACTTTTTATTTTGAGTCAGGATCTCAGTAAGTTACACAGGCTGCCTCTGGCCTCAGCTTCGCAATCCTCCTGCCTCAGCTTCATAAGTTGCCAGGATTATAGGTGTGTACCACCCAACCAACTCAATATTTATAGTTTTTTATGGAACATCTGCCAATCATTTCTTCAAACAGTTTATTTTTATTCCCTGAAAGACAGTTTTTACTTATTCTTCTGGTTCTTTAAAGTTTTTACTTTTATTTTCGTTACAATCAAGGATAAAAATCTACTTCTTTTTTTTTTCTTTGAAACAGGGTCTCACTATGTAGCCTAGGCTGGCCTCAAACTTGCAATCTCCTACTTTATCCTCCCAAGTGCTGGAATTACAGACATACTTTTATTTTGAAATAGTCACCCAGTCATCAGGCACATTTGATGAAAATCATCATTCTCTTCATTATTTTGTTATTTCTTATAGGCTTAAGTTTTTATGTGTACTAAATTTTGTTTCTGAACTTTTTTTTTTCTTTTCTGTTCTGTTACCAAAATATTTTTGTTCCAAAAATAGTTCTAATTTCACAGCTTTTTAAAAAATTGTTACATACTAACTTCTTTAATTAATTTCTTTATTCACTGTACTGGCAGGCTGAACCCAGGGCCTTGCTCATACTTTGCAAGTGCTCTACCACTGAGCTGCACCCCCAGCCCATTTTCCACTTTTTATTTTGAGAAAGGGCCTCACTAAGTTACACAGCCTACCTCTAGCCTTGAACTTGCCATCCTTCTGCCTCAGCCTCCCAAGTCACCAGGATCACAGGCATGTGCCACTGCTAGAGGGGTGTGTGACCCATGCACATATGGTAGGAATTGAGCCAGGGGAACTTGGACAGAGTTCAGTGGAAACCACAATCCCACCGATGATACTCCATGGCGGAGTGACTGTGTCAGAGAAAATGAAAGAGTTTTTAGATCTCGGTGGAGGATACGGGGGTGCTTTGTTTCCGTTTGTAGTAGTACAGTAAAAATGACCCATGCTTAGACTCAATCTTTCAACCCCTGGGAAAAGCATAAAGAGGAAGAACAGCCTCGTGTGTCACTCGGGAACGGCGTGCTGGGCCTCTCTTCACACAGGTCTTTGCATGCATCTCCAATGATTTTCTTAGGAAAGTTCCCCAGGACTCGCTAGATCAGAGTCTGCTGTCATCACACACCAGCTGTCGTGCAGGCGCCTGCATTGCAGCCACGTGTGTGCAGGGACTTGCTTTGCCCATCGTCAGTGACACAGGGATCATCATGCTCTGGCCCCTGTTGTTTGGATGGGGCTTTACAAAAGCCAAACATAATCACCATAATCACACGAAGACTGTTGCGCACCACTCATATTTATCCTTACCAAGGCCGGGGGCCTTTTGCAAGCTCTCACTGAGCCGTTCCAATTTGGACAACTAGCGTGGTCACCTGGGAAGCTCCTCACAACTTATTTTCTTGGGAAGGTAATACTGTCTCATAATTCAAAAGGCATTAGAGGGCTGCGTTGCAGTCAGGTGCTTGCCTACCATATACAAGGCCTGGATGATTCAGTCCTCATCGTTGTAAAAAAAAAAAAAAAGAAAAAGAAAGGAAATGGGCTTTCTGTGGCACAGGGTGAGCACATTGGTAATTTGGTGGACATTCCCCAGGAACCTATTGCAGGAAGGCCTGTCTCTCTACATCCTTCATCACCTATTGACCTCTTTTTTTGTAGCATTACCCTCCAGTCCCCCAGGGTCATGGTCTCAATATTTGTGTCTCCCAAAAATCTTTTTGCGAAATCCTGCCCTGCAGGGCATTGGGATTAAGAATTGGAGCTTTGGGGAGGAGATTAGGTGATAAATTTAGCACCTTGTCAATGGGATCCTTTGTGATCCTGGAGCTCATACACAAGGCCCCAGGATCTTGCCTCATCCCCTCTGTGAAAGGATGGACTTTTAAGAACAAGGAAGTGAGCTCTCACCAATGCTCCCTGAAAGGCTGGTGATGATACTCCATGGTGGAGTAACTGTGTCAGACAAAATGAAAGAGTTTTTAGATCTCGGTGGAGGATACGGTTCCATCAAACCCTGGGAACCAGAGGTCCCTGAAATGAAGGGTTTGTTGAGCTGTACAGATGCCAGCAAAGGTGAAGGACACATTCTCTAAGCCACTAATAGCACAGCCAAACAGCAACTGGGCAGATGTCCACTGGACCTAAGGGACCAAGGAATTTTAAAATGACATTGTGGGGAGAGGAAACAGATTGTTCACCCTGAACCTACAGGGGCTACAGACAAGAGGAGCAGGACCACATGGAGCTGGCGAAGTCCTGGGGTAGAAGTTCAGTCCATAAAGAGAAGTTTCACTTCTTCTTGGCTGGTTGGTTCCAAAAGCAGAATGTGATGTGCGATCTTTAGCACACAGGAAGGAATGTGGAGCAGTTACTTTTTGTTGATTTAGCTTGAGGCTGTGAGTTAAAGTGGCAGTTGTCTTATCTCTATCCCCCTTCCTTTATCTGGCCTATAATCAATTCAGGACATCTCCGAATTCCTGTCTTTTTTTATCGTTTTCCCTTTTTAGTGGAGCTCTTTCAGGGAGGCATCTCCGGGGAGCAAGGGGGTTGCCCATCACATTTTCATGCGGCCAGCCAACGTTCAGCTGTGTCTCAGGTGGCCAGAAAGGGTGAATTCCATACAGCAGGGAGGGAGGAGTAGCGAGATGTCCTCTAGGCCAACTCTGCACAAGAGGGTGGCAGGGAGGAAGAGGATCTACCTAGTCACCTCCAGAGCTCTGGGTTTTTCCAAAGTGACTTTTTTTGGACAGGGCTTTATAGGTAGTTCAGTCTTTCAAGCAATATAATCCTGGCTGGAATTCAGCCTACCAATCTACAGAGTTGGGAAAGATAATAATACAGCATTTAGAGATTATAATACTCAAGAGAGTACAAAGTAGAATCAGTAAACCAGCCTATAATGCTTTTCTGAACAATGAACCTATTTTTACTGGTTGTTGTTGTTAGGTGCCATCAAGTGGGTGTCCGACTCATAGTGACCCTATGTACAATAGACAAGACTCTATTGTCAGTGCTTCTCTGCTATTCATAGGGTTTTCAATGGTTCATTGTTTTGGGGGAGTGGGTTGTCAGGTCCTTCTCCAAAGTCTACAGCACCTGGTGTTCCCAGGTGATCTTCCATCCAAGTACTATCCAGGCCCAACCCTGCTTAGCGTCTAAGATCTGACATGACAGTAGTACAACTGCAGGCAACTAAAAATCACTAAAGAGACTAAATCTGCGTCCATCTTTAAAGACCAGTTGGAGCCACATGGTTTCTTTTCTCATATTTCTAAATGGGACTTACTTCATGAGAGGTATTGATGTATATACGGCAAGATGTAGCCCTGTGGCAGCCGATCCCGTCAGATCTCAGAAGCTAAGCAGGGTCGGGCCTGGTTAGTACCTGGATGGGAGACCGCCTGGGAACACCAGAAGCTGTAGGCTTGGGAGAAGGACCTGGCAACCCCCTCCTAAAATCAATCTGCCATTGAAAACCCTATGAACAGCAGAGAAGCACTGACAATAGTGTTTCCTCTGTACAACAATCCGCTATGAGTTGGATACGGACTCAACAGCACCTAACAACAACAACAACAACAACAACAACAACAACAACACAGCAAGATGTACAGATCACCATTCATACGCTTCCTTGCTCTGCTAATAATATCTTCTGGGGCAATGTGATTTCAAACCCAGCTTTGGCTAGAGGGTCACTAGCTTTTGAGCTGTGCTGTAATCGGAGAAGCAACCTGTTCACCAAGGCCGCATGAGGTGGTGCACAGGTTTCTGAGCAAGTGCCCAGGAGAAGCCACACCCTACCATGGCAAAGAGATTCTTACAAAGGGCAGATGGAGCCAGCCTGGTCTCCTGGGAAATATTTAGATTTTGGCCCAACGGAGTCCCCATCTAAAGGGGATTATTTGTGTATAGAAAAACATTTGAGGGCACTAGTCCTATGTTGGGTTGCCCCTGAGTCAAATGTGGATACAGGTATAGATAGGTGTTCTAGGAGCCATTGCCTGCCATGGTATTAGGGCTGTGTGTGGTCACCTCCTGCGTAGACAAAGATAAAGCCCAAGGGTGCACAGCAGAGTTGTCAGGGTTTTCTAGCTGGTTGCTAGGGATCAATGACACGTGGGACAGTACTAGAACAACCAGATACATCTGGATCTTTAAGGGGTCCCTTTTGGTATTTATCTGAAAGTTGTCTTAGAGCAGCATCTGCCTGTTTGATAGTGCTGTGATTAAAATTTGGGGAAATAACACAAATGTAAATATGGACAGTTGGCAGGGATTGCCGAGAATGTGCTAAGTGAGCTCAGCAGCTGACCAGGGGTCACATTGATCTGGCTGTGTCAGGTTTGGCTGACGGCATGGTTGGGACTGGAGCTCCATTTAGAACAGGATGTCCCAGTGGGTCACGATCATGAGGGATTTGCAGGTTGGCCTGGTGTAGCCAACATTCTTTCAAGTTTCCAGCAGTTGCTAGAGTTTGTAAAATTCTGACCAAGCAATTACCTCTTCGTATCTGCTAAGGGGACATGTACAACTATGTATTAAAAGTTCTCATTATCTTAGTGGCTTAAAACAGTCTAAGACACTAGGAAGCTGATCCGCTCTGTGTAACATAATCAAAAGTAGTAATATTCCCAAAAACAAAATTAGGACAGTAACTTTGAAGAAAGCAAAAAGGTGCTTAGCGATGTGCTTATTCAGGCTTACTCGGGCCTGGTCTAGACTCGCAGCTGGAAGCAGTTGGAAGCAGTCAGCCCTGAGCTGGCCATCACATTCTCTCTGCACAGTCCAAACTGAGAGTGCAGAGCCACCGGGCGGACAGCTCCTGTAGGTGGAAAATGCGGGTCCAGGAGTCTGTTCTCCAGGGTTGGCTGCAGTGCGGTTCACAAGAAGCAGCCGAAAGGGCCTTTTCGGCAGCACAGGGAGGTTTTCCAGAGATGTCTTTTCCAGTCCACGAAACTGCCAAGCTGGACTCTGAGGCCAAAGGTCGCTGTCCTTACTACTGTGAAAAGATTGTTTTACTGAAGAGTGCTTTTTATTTACCAGACTTAATAAATTCTTGGCAATAGCTACAGGCTGTCCTCCTTCAAAAGCTATACAGTCTGGGGACATCGGAGAATGATGCATAGCCTTCTTGCTGCAATTTCAAAGGACAGTCTGTGCTTCCCAAAGCAGGTGGATCTTAAATCCAAGAGAACTATAGAGCAGGCTTTTGAAGGTTTCTATAAGTTTAGCTATCTGTGTTTCAATAATTCCATTTGTCCTTTCTGCCAATCTAGAAGACAGGAGGGGGCATGCAAGATAGAAATGGGGTAAGATTGGCCAGATAGCACACACTTGTTGGATCCCAAAAAGCTCTCCTACCCTTCTACCGTGAGAGGACACCATGATTTTGAACCCCAAAGTAGCCCTTACTGGAAACCTAGGGTGCTGGTGCCTTGATCTTGGGTTTTCAACATCAGGAACTGTGAGATACAAACTTCTGTTTACAAAGCATCCAGACAATGGCATTTTGTCATAGCAGCCTTAATGGACTGAGCCTTCCCTGTTCTGTGTTTTCAGAGCCGGGTTTCCCCGTTTAAGGACATGATCTTGTGCTTCTCTGAAGAGGACTGGTCCCTCCTCGACCCCGCCCAGACAGGCTTCTACGGAGAGTTCATCATTGGAGAGGACTATGGCGTCTCAATGCCTCCAAGTAAGACCTAGCTCCCCACACTGGCCAAGGTCAGTGTGCAGTGCAGGGGCACACCCCAAGTAAGGGTTGGCCGTTTCTCTAGCTCTATGTGCCCTCAGACCTTAGCTTGCCACCCCTGAATCCCTACATGCAAGTTGGGGTCACCCCACTGTCCATCCCACCAAATTGAGCCTGGCAGGTTTCAGGGCACCCATCTTTCTCCACTCTTTCTGGCTGTGTCACCTTTCCAGACTTCCCTGCGAGGCCCCAGAGCTGTGCACGACTGCAGCTTGCTCTGTGGCACACGGCCTCTGCTGCCCTTTCCCTGCTGGGCCTCCTGTGGCCCCTGCCTCAGGCCCTCCAGACTCCCCTCTGGGCCCTGGGCCCACCCACAGGTCCCTGTCCTTCTCTGAACAGATGACCCAGGAGCCCAGCTAGACCTCTGTTCCGGAGAGGAGAGTGACCCCCGGGTCCCAGAGCTGCAGGAGCCCCAGAGCAAAGACGCACCCCCTGCCTCCTGCCTGGGTGAGTGCCCACACCGACTCCTTGTCCTGTGTCTTGCCTTGGCCCTGGCTTCTCGAAGAAAGAATGCAGGGATTGACCTCCCACTAAGCAGGGAAAAGCTGGGATTTAGCTCAGTGGGTAGAGCGCTGCGCTGTAGTCTCTGAGGCCCTAAGTTCAATTCCCAGCACCGCAAAAATGGGAGAAGGGCCTGGCAATCCACTCCCAAGGCAATCCCAAAACAGTCAGCCATTGAAAACCCTATGAGGGTCACTATGAGTCGGATACCGACTCCATGGCACCTAACAACAACAACAACAAGCAGGGAAAAAGAAAATGGGAATTCCTCCTCCACCTACCAGCAACTCCTGGGTGTGGTGACCTGGGTGCGGCCCCTCCAGGAATGAGTTCAGCTGCTCTCGCGAGCCAGGCTGAGGAGGGCATTTCCTCTCGACTGTGCACCTCACCTGCCCTTTTCCCCTGCCTGCCTCTAACAGGGGTTCTGTGAAGACCCTGAGGTGTGGGGAGGGGCTGGACACAGTCACAGTGTGCCCCTTGCCCAGGACACTCTGTGGGCCATGGGGCTTTACAGTCTGCCTTTGGGGAAAAGAGCTTCATACAGAGCCAGCAGCAGCCCCTGACCAGCTTCCCTTTTGGCACCTCGAGGTGCACTGAGCAGGCCAGGACCTCACCTGGAAGGTGGCCAGGGCCTTGTGCGTGGCATGGTGGCTCCCGTCCCTGCATCTGTCCTTAGCTGGGCACCAGCTGTGTCTGTGGAGGGATGGAGGGTCTTCAGGTCTTCAGAGAGCTCACCTCAGACGGTGACGGTCACCTCAGGGTTGAGGCCTTCTCTTGCTTCTGGCCAGAGGTCAACTGGTAGAACCGGAATCTGCACTGATTCTGTAATGGCTTCTGAACTCAGATTCATGGTGTCAGCGCCTTTTGCCGTCAGGTCCATCTACTCATCAGACCCCTTCGTGCCAGGCCCAGGAGGGGGCCCAGGAGGGGAGCCCAGGGCCCTTGGGACACAGCCCAGCTCTTTTGGGGCCTCCCTGGATCATGATGCCAACATGAGACAAACTGCTTTTCCATTTTCTTCTTGGGAAAGACTTTCCCAGTCTCCAGCCATTGCAGGTGGAAGAGAGAAGAAAGTGGGAGGAGCTACAGGTGCCGGTGCTCCAGGCCTGCCCACAGATGGTGCTCACGCAGAGCCCCTGCCCAGGTGAGGAGAGCCAGTGGGCGCAGCAGGACTTGTGCACAGGGCATCTGTGGTGTATGATGTGCACATGTGTGTTGGGGCCACTAGGAGTTAAGCTCTCTGGGGTCCCTGCCCACCGCTATGGCACTGCTGTCAGCTGCTGCCCTAACTCTGTTTTCCTGTGATCTCGCTCCAGCTGACCACCAATCCCACAGTGTCCCCTCCTTGCCTTTCCTGGGCGGGGTGAGGCAGGATGCTGCGGTAGCTACTGGCTATGTAGTGGGTGTATTTCTCCTGGAATGTGAGTGGCCAGAATCCCAGGACGGTGTTATCATTAAAGAGCAGTTCTGGAACGCTGAAGCAAAAGTGATGGCTGCCCTGGGGATAGCAGCCATGGAGACTCTGAGTCATCATGGTAAAACTCACCACCCCAGAGGCAAAACTGAAATGCCCCATCTTTAGTACCTCGGCTCAGATGGTCTTCTAAATGCCACACACATTCTGTTAACTGCACGACTGATCCTCACCGACCCACTGTGCTCGGGTGGTTTCCTGCAGCTATGGACCCAGACGTTCTTTCTTTTGCCCATGACACTTTGGAAGGCAAGACTCATGTTGTGTCCACCTAGCTCAGTGCAGGGCATGCAGCACTTGTGCTGGGCTCCCGTCATGTGTGGATGAGGGGACATCACAGTGGGTTTGACCTGGAGGGGAGAGCCCAAGCACAGGGTCACCCCTGGCTCTGTGGGAGCCTGTTGGTTCAGGTGCAGGCTCAGAGTACACTGTCACTTCAACCTGCCCTGGGTTTTCAGCAACCATGGCACATCTCTCATCTCCTCTGCATACTTTCAAAGGATGAAGGGTGTCCATCAACCTGGGAGATATCCATTCTCTTCTGTCACTGTGCTCCGACACAGAATCTGCTCTGAGATGGCAAGAAGCTGGGGCTGCTGAGAAGGGAGGGGGTGGAGTTCAGAGGAGGTGCTGCTCTGCCTTGGTCGCTGCTGCCAACTCTGCTTCCACGACGGCTTTCTTGGCCTCCCCTGCCCCTGCTGGCTACCAAGGCATCAGCTTCTCTGCCTCCATGCTCCTGCCAGCACTCAGCCTATTCACCTGACCTAGTCACGTGAGACTGTGCCGGTCTTTGAGGAGGATGTCTTACTGTTTTCTTTATTGCCTAGCTAACATTCATTTTTCTTTTTTGCATTTTTCTGCTTGCCTTGTTCCTACCAGCACTCAGCCTATTCATCTGACCTAGTCACATGCGATTGTGCCTGTCTTTGAGGAGAATGTCTTATTGTTTTCTTTATTGCCTAGCTAATATTCATTTTTCTTTTTTGCATTTTTCTGCTCGCCTTTG
This sequence comes from Pedetes capensis, assembly GCA_007922755.1. Lineage (NCBI taxonomy): Eukaryota > Metazoa > Chordata > Mammalia > Rodentia > Pedetidae > Pedetes > Pedetes capensis. The sequence goes on from VMDO01008714.1 coordinate 64,394, forward strand.
ATAAGCTCTGTGTATTAGTCTGTTTTCTGTTGCTAGTAACACTGGATAAGTTATGGGGGGAAAGTTTGTTTTGGCTGGAGGTTCTATTGCAAAATCATGGGGTTGTACTTGAGCACCTTCTCTCAGGACCTGTCATGGCCAGAAACTTTGGCAAACAGGCTTTCATGGCAGCTCTCCGGAAGATGGCCCATTAACCTACTAATCACATGAATTGCAGAACCCTAATCACCTCTTGAAAGTCCCACCTGCTCACCTCTTCATATCCCATAATAAGGATTAAATTTCAAAGTGGTTTTTGGAGGGACAGACCATATTCAAACCATAATGCTCTTTTATGTCATACTGCACCAGGGTAAAATGTTGATGTGACGTACATTGTGTCCCACCTCATCTTCTGAGATGGGTACCATGATGTCTCCATTTTGCACCCGGGGCACCAGAAGCCCTGAGAGCTAAAGTCATTAGGCCAGAGGTTCGAGGCTTATAGGCTGTGGGCAGCAACACGAAACTCTCAACTGGGCTCCCATGCTCTTTACTTCCTATTACAAACAATGATTTGTTTTTTCATTCTCTCCCCACCCCCCTTTTTTTCCCCTTGTTGGGGGCAGTACTGGGAAGAGAACCCAGGGCCTTCTAAGTGTGAGGCAAGTGTGTTCTCACTGAGCTGTGCCTCAGCACCAGGAGTTTGCTTTTTCTGAGGATCCATAGAAATTCAAAATTGGGTCTGGGCTGGAGGTGTAGCTCAGTGATAGTCTGTGGTTAATATGCACAGGGCCCTGAGTTCAATCCCTAGCACTGCAAAAACAAAAGAGGAAAGCATGGCTCTAAGGCCATTGCCTTCTGTATACTTGCATATACTTCCCCACCTGCCCCCGCTTTTTTCCTTTCTTGCAGAACTGGGTGTTGAACCCAGGGCCTCCCATGTGCTAAGCAAGTACTCTTCCACTGAACTACAACCTCAGCCCTTTCCCATTTTTTAAAAATGGGTCTTGGAAAATACTGCTTTTACACATTTTTGAGATGTAAATATTTTATTCATCTGTTTGGTTTTATGCCTTGCTTGAAAAAGTCTCTCCATCCTAACTTTATAAGAATATTCTGGAGCCAGTTGTGGTGATGCACATCTGTCCTACAAGCACTCAAGAGCCTGAGATGGGTGGATCATGAGTTCAAGGCCAGGCTGGGCAACATGGTGAGACCTCCATCTCAAAAACAAAAGCGAAGAAAGGATATTCTTTATTTTTTTATAGTGTCTTTATCATTTTAGGTTTTCACATCCACCTTCCTACACCCTGCAGTTTTCTCCACACCTCCAGCTCAGGGTCACAGCTCCACATTCTGGAGAGCTGGCCCTGGGTGGCCGGGCTGGGCTCCGGCCCTTTGAAGCAGTGCTGAACTGCACACCGCCTCCAGGGTCCTGAGCTTCCAGCAGCCCCATCTCATCGTCCTCTTTCTCCCCAAGGATGCTTTCATATCGAGTTGATGGCATATAGCAGCACTGCTGTTGGTTTTTCTCTCCTTTCCTTTTTTTTTTTTTTTCTTTTGTTTGTTTGTTTTGTGATTACGCATCTATTTTTGGCCACTTTAACTGATTGTAGACAGTGTCGTCCTATGTGTGCTATATGAGTCTGTCACAGTTTCCGTAACCAAAGATCTCATAGTATATGTTTTCAACAACAAAAGTTCATTTTCTCACAGTTCTAGAGTTGGACAGTCGAAGCTCAAGGTATTTAGAGGCCTGTGGTTTTCCTTTTGCTTTGGTTTGGTTTTGTTTGATGTAGTCTCAGCTGTTCTGGAACTCATGATCCCCCTGCCTCAGCCTCCTGAGGACTGGGTGTGGTGGCACCCAGCTTTGGGAGCATTGAACCCATGGCCTCATACGTGCTAGGCAAGTGCTCTGTCACCGAGCTGCACCTCCAGCCCCTTTTTTATTTTGAGACGTGGTCTAAGTTGTGCAGGCTGCCTCTGGCCTTGAATCTGTGATCTCCCTCAGCATTCTGAGTTGCTGGAATCACAGGCATGCACGTGGCACCCAGCTGGTTTGTTTTTTTTTCAGCTGGGGCCTCTCTCATTGGCTTTTAAAGAGCCCTCTTCTCCATGGTCTTCTCTTTCCCTCTTCTAAGGACACCAGTCATATCGGTTTAGGGCCCACCAGAATAACCTCATTTTAACTTGATTGTCTCTTGAAAGACCTGACCTCCTCACGTAGTCATATTCTGAGGTCCTGGGAGTTAAGATTTCAACATGTGGTGGGGCGCAGTGTGCACGCCTGTAATCCCAGTGGCTTGGGAGGCAGAGGCAGGAAGATCGCAAGTTTGAGATCAGAGGCAGTCTGTGTAATTTAGCAAGACCCTATCTCAAAAAGGGGGGGCTGAGGGTGCAGCTCAGTGGAACAGCACTTGCAAAGCATTCAAATGCGAGGCCCTGGGTTCCATCTCCAGTACCGAAAAAATATATATATATGAATTTTTGGAGGATACAGTTCAGCCCATAATACTCCCCTCACTGGCCACCCAAATTCATATCTTTACAAGCAAAATACATTTACCCCTGGCTGCCGTGGTACAGGCCCATCTACTCAGAAGGCTAAGGCAGGAACATCAGTTGAGCCTAGGAATATGAGGTCAGGCAATAGGGTGAGATCCCATCCAAAAAATAAAAAATGGTTTCTTGTCCCATGACAACCCCAAAAATCTTAACCTATTATAGCATCAACTCCAAGTCCAAACTCTCATCTAAACCAGGTATGGATGAGACTTGAGGTATGAGTCATCCTGAGGCAAAATTCCTCTCCACCCCCGTGACATTGTGCAGCCAGGTAAGTCACGTACTTCCACAATACAGTGCTGGGACCAGCATAAGACAGAGGTGCTCCTTCCAAAAGAGAAATCAGAAAGAAGAAAGGGTGATGGGTCCTGGCACGCGCTTACCCTAGCTGGGCAAGCTCTAGTAGACGTGTCAGCTGGAGGACAGTCCCTGCTTCAGCGCCAGCTGTCAGGGTCATCCCACCTCTGCACCAAGGAGGGGACAGCCTGCCTGCCAGCCTCAGGGAGGCAGGTGGGCCCACTGCAACTGGGCAAGGGGTGGCCCTGTCCCCAGGCATGTCCCTCTGGGCCCTTGGTGGCAGTGGTAGCACTCCTGACCTGTGGTGCTGCTGGTGTCATTTTTCCCTATTGCAGGATAACATAGTTGGAACAAGGTCATTATAATAGCCTGCTTTACAGAGTGCCAGAACTCTAGCCATTTTCTGCATTGTGTCCTCACTATCCACCTTAATCCATGCCAACAGTGCATTTGCTGGTATAAAATTCCCAGAAACCTTGTTGGTTTCCCATTAAGTTCATGGCGGGGGGTGGGGGGGGGGTAAGCACCAGACAGTAAGATCTTCTGCAGAACTTCCCGAACAGCTGCATCTTTTTTCCTGGCCTCTGAGGTGATCGGCAGGGTCCCTGAGCCCCAGCCATAATCTGTGTACCCAATCCTTGTTCACCAATGCTGGCACTCTCTCCAGAATGCCCTGTCTTTTATTTTGCAGTGTGGTCATGGCTATGGTTTGGGTATGATTTGAGTGTGTCCACCAAGGTTCCTGTCCTGGAAGCTTAGTCCACTGAGTGGTGCTGAGAGGTAGTGGGACCTCAAAGAGGTGGGGCCTAACAGGAGGTCCTTGGGTCCTGAGGGAGCTGCCCTCGGAAGAGATTAACCATTAAAGAAGCTCTCACAGGAGCCCTGAGCTCTCACAAGAGCCTGTTACCCATGTGAGCCTGACCCCAGAATTGCTGCCTGACTTTCTGTTTGGTGATTTGATCTGACAGATGCTTCCACCATTGCTCTCTGCCATAAATTGACTTATCCAGGAGAGACCCTTACCAGAGTCTGCCCCATACTCTTTGGACTTCCAGCCTTCAAAAGTGAACTAACCAAATATCTTTTCTTCGTTAAGTAGCGGACATAGGTATTTCATTGTAGTAATGGAAAACTAATATGGAAAGGTGAGGATGTTCCAAATCTTCAAAGTGGTAGTTCTTTTATGTGAAACAATTCCTTCTTCATTTTATCTCTTTTCTCCCAAGTTTTAGTATAAGCAGCAAGAAGCCAGGCAGTGCCTTCAACTCTGCTTAGGAATCTCTTCAGCCAAATATCCCTGCTTATCACTAATTTTTTTCTACCTGTTAGGAAACACTACAACACAGCTAAGCTAAGCTCTTTTCCCACTTTATAGCAAGAGTCAACTTCCTTTTCTGGTTTCCAGTAACATGTTCTATTTCCACCTAACACCTCACCGGAAGCACCTTAAATGTCTGTGTTTCTACTATCTCTTCACAGCTTTCTCTAGTGTGCACCTCCCAGCCTCTGCCCATTTCCCAGTTCCAAAGCAACTTTCATGTTTTTCAGTATTTGTTACAGCGGCACCCCTACTTTCTGGTACAAACACTTTATCAGTCTATGGTGGCTGCCAAAGTCACCTACCACAGATGGGGTGGTTTTAACCATGTTGTTGTTGTTGTTGTTAGGTGCCATCGAGTCGGTATCCGACTCATAGCGACCCTCTGTACAACAGGGGAAGCACTATTGTCAGTGCTTCTCTGCTATTCATAGGGTTTTCAATGGCAGATTGATTTTTGGGAGGGGGTTGCCAGGTCCTTCTCCCAGGTTTTAACCATAGACATTGATTTTTCTCCCACTTCTGCAGATGCAAGATCAAGGTGTCAGCAGGGCGGGTTTCCCTTTGACTTGTAGATAGGCACCAGCTTGCTGCGTCCTTACATGCCCTTCCTGTGTCTGCATCCATGTTTAAGGACACTATTTGAATTGTATCAGGACCACCCATCAGGCCTCAAGAAGGACTTCTTTAAAGACCCTGTCTCCAAGTACAGTCACTTAACTGTGACCCTGAGGATTATAACTTCATCTGAATTCTTGGGGGACACAATGTCCTATCTGCTGTCCTAATTCCCTTCCTCATCTAGTGAGCAGATGAGATCTTAGTGGTCTTTTTTTCTTTTTTCTTTTTCTTTTTTTTTTTTTTTTACTTTTTTTGAGACAGGGTCTCTCTAAGTTACGCAGACTGCCTCTGGTCTCAAACTTGTGATCCTCCCGTCTCCACCTCCCGAGCCACTGGGATTACAGGTGTGCACCACCGCACCCGGCGCATCTTAGTGGTCTTCTGCAGCACATTCTGTTTTCTCTTCCACCGAAATCTGCTCAGGGTCAGCAGAAACAAATTGCTGATCAGTCAGTTTGTCATTAGGTGCTGATGGAAGCTAGTCGGCACCCTCCATCTGTCCTGTCCTTGGGGTCCAAAAAGTACATCACACATCTCTTCATTTACCCACTGGCAGCTCGGAGGTGGGGGCAGCACAGTCCTGTCCACGCGCACCTGGGGATTTCTCCCCTGTGCTGTGGTTCTCTTGGTAGGCCTGCCCCTGTGCAGGCTTGACCCCAGCCCCCACCTCTGTGCTCTGAGTGATGCCTCCTGCTCTCTGCAGCTTCAGAGGCTTCTGCCCTGTTTGTCCAGCTTGCCCTGCCTGGGCCTCTTCCCATAGCTGGCAAGCTGACACCAACTGTGTCCTGCCCGTGTTGAGGAGGCTGCAGCACCATTACCCCTGAGCTCTAGACCCACGTCTCCCTTCTCTAGATGAGGACACCTGCATGTTGGGCTCTGGACAGTGGTCTAGAGCCTCAGGCTGGTTCTTGCTGCCCACCTGCCCCTCCACGGTACCCCTCTCTCACCTCACAATCTCAGGATCCCTTAGGTCAGCCTCGCCTGGGTTAGAAAATACAGAACATAACGTCTCTGTCACAGCTGCTGAGCCTCTGCCACGTGGTGACCCCAGAAAGGGAAGATGTAGATGAGGGGGTGACAGTGACCCTGTGCAGCCATAATGTCAGGCTTCATGCAAGGGTTAAGTTCCACTTCAACCCCTCTCCCTTGGACAGGTCACCTCAGTTGGTTAATGTGTATATGTCATAGATTAGTGTCCAGGAGCAAAGAGACCCATCAGGGTCTAGCTCAGCCCTTGGAGCCTCCATCCTCAGCACATGCAACTGGTACCTTCTTGCACTTCTATGTGTAGGATAAAAGGTCCCGCATCACATCCTGATAGAATTTTTCATCATGCCTGGTTACACCAGGTGATAGTAAGTGATGTGGCCACAGATAAGTACCAAATCCTAGAACTTCTAAGTCTCAGTGGCTTGGAAAAAATGGATTGTGAGGAGCTAGGGGAGAGGGGGCCGGGAAGGGGAAAGAAGAGGAAGGTGCTCACAATGGCTTTGGCAGTGTGCCCAGGAGAGTGTTTGCTTCTCTCAGGTTCCACCAGTGGCCTGTGCGGTGCAGCTGCCGACCCGAGGGTCCTGGGCAGGGTTCCTGGGGTCTGGAGTAGCCTGGGCCGCACCACTGACCTCTATGTTGGTTTCCTATAGCCGGAGGTGACCCTCCATCCCTGAAGAACGGCCCTGACCAGGAGGTGACCATCGAGATCGTCCTGTCCAGCTCTGGGGATGAGGACTCCCAGCACGGCCCCTACTGTTCTGAGGAGCCTGGGAACCCCGCAGAGGAGTCCCGCGGCCTCCCGGCCTCCCGCCGGAGCAGTGCAGAGGCCGGCGCTGAGGCGCGGGCCTCCCAAAAGTCCTACGTGTGTCCGAACTGCGGGAAGATCTTCCGCTGGCGGGTCAACTTCATCAGGCACCTGAGGAGCCGCAGGGAGCAGGAAAAGCCGCACGAGTGCTCCGTGTGCGGGGAGCTGTTCAGCGACAGCGAGGACCTGGACGGCCACCTGGAGAGCCACGCAGCCCCCAAGCCCTACCGCTGCGGCGCCTGCGGGAAGAGCTTCCGCCTGAACGCGCACCTGCTGTCGCACCGGCGCATCCACCTGCAGCCGGATGGCCCGGGGCCGCGCGCGCTGCTGGAGAAGGGCAAGGCCAAGGTGGGCCTGCAGTGCGGGGACTGCGGCAAGGGCTTCCAGCGGCACGACCAGCTGGCCCGCCACCGCAGCCACAGCCACGCCAGGGCTGAGGGCCGCCCCTTCCGGTGCCGGTACTGCGTGAAGAGCTTCGGGCAGAACTACGACCTCCTGCGCCACGAGCGCCTGCACATGAAGCGGCGCTCCAAGCAGGCCCTGAACTCCTACTGAGCCCGCGCCGCCGCCCAGGCAGTGCCTGCCTCTCCCGTGCCAGGCACCCTCCCCGACAGGGCCGCCGCCAGCACTCCTTCCGTTCCCACTGTGCCAAAGCTGGGCACGGCCCCGCCAGCCTCGGCGGGCACCACCTGAGTGTCTTAGAGACCCCGCCAGGGCTCCCAGTGGCCCTCAAGCGCCAACCCACTGTTCCCTCCATCCCGCCTGAGGCTCCAGCACTTCCTGACCAAGGGTGAGAAGGGGCTGCGTGGGCCGTGGGCGGCAGCACGCCAGGAAGGCAGCCAGGACTGTGGGGCGGTCCCAAGCCAGCCAAACACCCCTGGCCTGTCACCACAAGGCACCCCAGTCACCCTGCCTGCGAGAGCGCCCCACCCATCCTGAGATAGACAGGAGGCCCTGCGGGGCTCCCAATGCGACAGGGAGCTCGGGAGCTCCTCACGGTTGGGGTTAGTCCTGGCAGCTGATGGTCAGGGGTGGAAGTTACCCGCAGCAGAGCTCACTTGGTAAAGTGCCGCATGCTGGGTACCCTTCCGCCCCAGGGAGCCCAGTTCAGTGCTAACGCAATGGAAACTTAGTTGCCCCCATTTCTAAGGGATTTACGTTCCTCCCGGACTGTTCCTCCCCGACTCTGCGTAAGAATGCAGAGCTCAGCCACAGAGAGGGAGCGGGGCTCCTCTGCAGGGAAGCCAGGCCTTGGGCTGAGCTGTCCATAACTTCACCTCCTGTGTAGGGGTTGAGTTCGAGGCCCGCTGTGTTAGTTTCCCAGCCGCATGTGAACCAGTACCAAACACTGGGTGGTTTGAACAGCGGGGGTGTATCTCCTCGCCCTCTGGAAGCTGCAAGGTCAAGGTCAAGGCTCCGGTAGGGTGGTGGTTCCTGAGGCTGCCAGAGGGTTCTTTTTCAGGCCTGACCCAGGTCTAGTGGTTACTGGCACTGAGTTGTGCCCCTGGCCTTGTAGAAGCAGCAACTCCGTCTTTGCCTTCCTCTTCACGTGGCACTTTCCTTGGTGTGTGTCCAAATCTCCCTTTCATGTGAGGACACCAGTCACTGGACTAGGGCCACCCTCCCTACCCCAGTGTGACCACATCTGTATTTCCCATGGCCATTTCCAAATAGAGTCACATTCTGAGGTACTGGGGTGAGGACCTCAGCGTGGGGCTTCCTGAGGACAGTTCAAACCACAACTCCAGCTACTCCATGGTGCTGCTGTCATTCCTGACTCAGACGAGCCGACACAAGCCAGTTCACTTGCTCACCAACCAGGGAGTGTGGTGGGACTCAAACCCAGGCAGCTGCCTCCGGGGCTGCTGTCACCTGCCTGGGAGAATCTTCACCCAGAGCCTTTGAAGTTCAGAATCTGGGATTCTGGGATGTGAATGACTGACGATTCACAGTGAATCCTCAAGCAATCAAAAATGTGCCCATATTGCTGGGGCAGCCTGGTTTTATCAGCCCCACTCAGTGATGGGGAAGCATCGAGGCTGTGGTGTGGCTGTGGCTGGACTTCAGGGCTACAGCCAGGCTTCTGTTTTGTGGTCTTTGTGTGTCAGATCTCAACAGACAGAAAGCCTGGGGAAATGTAGGCGAGGTCCTGGTGCTCCTTGTCATATGATTTTCACCTCAGAAAAATCTCCACCCTAAAGTCAGTAAAAATTTTGTAATGAAATTTCCATTTCTGGGTGGATGTATTACCCAGGAATAGTAAATGCAATAAAACCATTTGGCCATACCTTGAACAAGAAATAAACTGTTGAGGGTCTTGTTTTCCAAATAGTTTGTTTCTTGTATTGACCTGCCTGGAAAAGGGAGAAACCATATCCTTAAGGCCAAGGGATGGAAGATTCCAAACGGAGGCCTGGCTCTTGGTGTGCACATTTACCCACTTGGGAACTTCCCGAGGGTTCTGTGAGCAGCTCCTTGGCCTTGGGAAGTACAGTGGTACCTAGCACTTCACCACAACCCATTCTGGAAGGCTAGTCAGGTGCTGACCAGTTCCAGTGCCCAGCACATTTTTCCTATAAGAAATAATATTGTTAGTTGTTGTTAGGTGCTGTCGAGTCGGTATCCGACTCATAGCGACCTTCACAGAGTTTTCAATGGCAGACTGTTTCGGGATTGCCTTGGGAGTGGATTGCCATCCTGGCACCACACTAAATGGCTTATTCCAATACATGTGTGCTAGTCACACACTTAGCAATAAGTTCTCTTTTTAAATTCAATAGTTCTTACTGTTTACTCTTTCCTTCACTTTTAGTGCTATACAGTTTCTTGGGTACCATGAAGACTATATGGTATACTTATGTGTATATGTATAAAACAAACAAAAGCCACAAGATTGTGAACATAGCACAAGGACTGGCCTTTATCGCTTAAAATTAATGTGCACAGTGCCATTTTCACCTTTCTTCATCTAGACGTGTCATGGGTAAGCATGGCATCTCATACAGGTTTTAGCACAATGGTTCAGTGCCAAGCAAGTGAGCGAGTGCCGTGCAATGGTCTTGCACCGAACTAAAATTCCCTTGATAATATTGGTCGAGGACCAAAATGTTTGAGCACAAAGCAGTTCAAGTGCCCAGGAACCACTATAATTTCCCCTTCTCAGTCATTTGTGTATAAGGGAACATTGTTCTATTTACTGGTGCATTTAACTTGAAAAACTAAATCATAAGTAAAAAAGCCACAAAGAGAATGCAGACCCCCCAGATACTGTCAGGGATCCCCCTTTGGTGACCCAAAGCCAACCAAGTCACCTTAGTAGTTAGAAGATCACCTTGCCTTAGGGTTTGGAAGCCCTCCTGGGTGACAGCTCACAGCCCAAGTTTATCCCTTGCCGGAGTAGGTGGGGTTACCTCTTCAGAGCCTTCTGGCCTGACATGCCCTGCCCCAATGAGAGGACAGGGGGCCTGGGCCAAATTTCTCTTTGGCTCCGTTTTGGCTTCAGCTCAGAACAATGTCCTCACTTGGTTGCCCCCCCCCATCTCCTGGCAGCTGGGCCTGCAGGTGAGCTCCTTCCCCACTGTGCGGGGAGGGTGAGTCCACATCCGAGAAGCATCCTCCCACAATCCCTTAGCATCGGTCACACAGATGCACAGGTGTTTAATAAAAACTCACTGGATTAAGATTTGTGTTAGACTTTTCATTTAAAAAATAATAATGAGGCACAGCAAAGAGTCGGGGTGTCAGATAATGGTGAGGCTTTTAGGCTTCAACTGGTTCTGGCCATTGGATCTGGCCTCTCCACAGAGGAGAGTGGAAATAGCTCTTCTCCTGAGGGTGTGAGAGGGGTTACAGTCCTAGCCACACCCCGTCAGTGCTACTCAACCTTGGCGACCGTCCTGTATACCTTTCTTCACAACTCTCACCCCAGCTAGGAGAAATGAAGGTGAGACTGACAGTGTGAAGGTCCTTTACTGGTCCTAAGTCATACGTGGCACAGTGGAACAGAAGGTATTGAGTCTAAGCCTGTGGCAATCTGGTCCAAATCACCTCTCTGAGACAGTGTTTCCTCCTTTGCAAAAAGCAGAGTTTGGACAAGGTGCAAGTGCTCTGCCTGTAGTGTTAGGTGGGATGTTTAGTGATTCTTTTTTCTATCATCTCACCAATTCCATCAAAAAAGCCAAATTTTCTGTGTGTGTGTGGTGCTGGGGGTTGAACTAGGTTCTAGTCGTGCTAGGTAAGCTCTGTACCACTGAGTTACCTGCTCAGCCTCAGGATCTGAAACTGTTGCTAGCAGCAACTTCTAACCATCTCTGCTGCAGAAGCCAAAGTCCAATCAAATCACCCACTTTATGAAGCAGAACTGGGGGGTCAGGCAAAGACAGCCACCAAGACCAAAGCAAGAGTCCCAGAGTGCTCATGTTCATCTTCAGGCCCTATAGGGATTTTCAAACAGCAGAGAACCCTGCTGGCCTGTGCTCTTCATCAATCCTGCAAAAAAAGGATGAGGCAGCTGTGCAGTCTTGGGCCTCAAAGAGTGTACCACAGGCCAGTGGCACAGTTGGAAAGAAGTGTGCAGACTGATGTCCTGAATCTCTCTCAAAACTTTCTCCACTGCTGAGCACCAAGGACAAGAGCCTCCCCAAGCTTGTTTCCATTATCCAGCTCAACATCTAAAACAAAATGGGACTTGCTATGTGTTGCATAAAGCTTGTACCTGTAACCCCACATTCAGGTTCTTAACCTGCCTCTGCATTCCAAATCAAAGTTAGAGGGGAATTCTACTCCTGAAGAACCTAGGCACTCAAGTTTCTAGCCTGCTGTTTTATTTCCCTTGCTTTCCAAATGAAATTAGAAACAGAAACTGGTGAAGGAAAAATGGATTTATTTACAGTTTGGCCAAACCATAAGAGAAAACAGTTGTAAATTTCTCTTTGGTTTCCCATAGCAATGTTTCATCTTTTACAGAAAAGCCGAAACAAAAGCCAGGAAATAGGTAGATTTAGCTGTGAGCTTTTTTTCCTGGTAGGGCAGGGGCAGTTATCCTGATACCAAGGCCCCAGGCTGCTTCCATTTCAGCATGAAATCTGTTAGATTGGAACAGTCCTGTTACAAAATTGAGATTCTTGGTCTGCCTAATTTAAAAAGTGTGCTCATGTGTGCCCAAATGAATATTTTAGGATAATTTTTTAAAGTGCAGCTATAACATCAGTGCATAGGAGCTATTGCTTCTCTTTTTTTTTTTTTTTCTTTTCTTTTTTTTTTTCTTTTTTTCCCCTCTGCTACCTCTTCTTTAAAAAATAAAAGAAAAAAATGGGTTTGAAGTCTTTATCCCAGTCAGGCCTAGATCAAACACCAGGATTTTAAGAGTTAACTCTCAAACTTGAGACTGAAGGCAAAAATAGTGAGTCTTTTAAAAATCAAGCTATTGTTGTTGAATTAAAGGCATCCAAACAGGTGAAGAGAGCCCATTTCAAAATAAAATAATGATGCAATTTACAACAAAAGTTTAAAGTAAAAACAGATGATCTTAATTTGTTTTGCTTTGTCATAAACGTAATTTGGCTATAAGTGTTCTTAGACCTGGTAGATTTAAACTGCTTCAGGTACTCAATCTCTTAAAATCTATTTTTGGTATGTTCGGGTCTATTAAATATGTTTCACAAAACACTGAAACACTCTGGTCCACCATCAAGAAATCTGATCTAATAATTTGAAGTCAAATGTGCTGCTCTGTGCTCTTTCAGGCCCTACGTTTGATCCCCAGCACCACAAAGATGGGAGAAGGATGTGGCAATCCACTCCTGAGGCATTCCCAAAACAATCAGCCATTGAAAACCCTATGAATAGCAGAGAAAGACTGACATAGTGCCAAGCATGGCACAGTGTTGGGGAGTGTTTCGTTCTGTTGTACATAGGGTTGATATGAGTCAGACCCAGCTTGAAAGCACCTAACTTGTTGTTGTTAGGTGCCATCGAGTCAGTGTCCAACTCATAGTGACCCTATGTACAACAGGTGAAACACTATTGTCAGCACTTTTCTGCTATTCATAGGGTTTTCAATGGCAGATTGTTTTTTGGGAATGGGCTGCCCAGTCCTCCCAAGCCTACAGCACCTGGTATTCCCAGGCAGTCTCCCATCCAAGTGCTAACCAGGCCCGACCGTGCTTAGCTTCTGAGTTCTGATGGGATCGAATGCCACAGGGCTACGGCTGCAGGCCCCTAACTTGTAAGAGGTCTGAAATTTTATTTTTGTTAGTGCCATAGATTTATTAACTTACCAAATTAGCCAAAAATTCTAAATTTTGCTTCAAAGGTAGAAGTTAAATTTACTTATAAAGGACTTCTGTGTAGCTGTGATACTAATTATTACTAGTTTGTTTCTTTGTATATTTATAATCCTCCAGGACAAAAGTAGAAATAATTAGACTGGTTTGCAAATTGCTAAGCCTTCTTTGGTTTTATTTTGTAAATTCCTTGTAAAATTTTGTAACTGTTGCTGGTTGACCTTCTTACAGGGACTTGACTTCTATCCACCTAAACAACATTGTGAGAGATTAAATGGACGCCAGGTAAACTCAGCCTAAGAGCCACCCTTTCTAATCCCCTCACTTGCTTAAATCTGGCCAACAAAGGTCTTTTGGGTACTGGCTCCTTGACTGCCTGTCACTTCCTCCCTGATATGGGATCAGATCAGATGGCATCAGGTAAAATCTCATCCTGGTGACACTGGTGACATAGCACAGTTAAAAAACAACCTTTAGCATGGTTAATCAGTGATGTCTTAAAATTGTACAGAAACTAGGGAGGAAGTTGTCAGAACTGGAATGGAGCCATGACAGACATGAGGCCCATGAAGCAAGAGGATCCTGAGTTCAAAGCCAACCTGGACAATGGAGAGAAACCAGCAAAGAGAAGGAGGCCCTTGTGCCAGCCTGCCAAAGTAACTAAAGCTGAGGAGTTATACAGAAATGGTTTTGAAGCAGGACCGCAAGGAAACCCTTTCTTCCTTTCTGTTTGTGCTTAGACATTCCATTTTCCTTCTATTACTTCTTCCCTAAGACTTAGTCAGGCTGCTCAGCCGGTAGTGTGTGCTCCAAACTCTCTGGGGACCCTGGTTCAATCCCCAGCACCAAAAAAAAAAAAAAAAAAAAAAAAACGGGAGAAGGACCTGGCAGTCTGCTTCTGAAGCAATCTGGAAACAACCCGCCATTGAAAACTCTATGAGGTTCCCTATGTGACCCAATTGTAGGGCCCTAACAACTGTTGTTAGTAGACTTAGTTAATAGTTACTTAACCTGTTACCAGTGATGTTCGTCTAAATCATTTAGGACTCATGTAAACAATCTTACAGACTCTGTTTGTCTGCTGCAGTGATAAGACTGCATACCAAATGTAATGGCCAGGGCTGTGGAAAAACCACATACCAAATGTAATGATTGTTTCTTTGACCCCTCCTCAAAGGAATGTAACCCTGTAGTAGATAATTGATCACCTCCTCCTCTCTGTAACTGCGCATGTCTGTTTCCTCACCGCCCTGTCCTCTGTTTGTGGTGCCATTTCTGACTCCTGTAAGCCCACGTCCCTCAGAGACCCCATAAAAACCTGAACCCTCTTTTGTTCAGGGCTCAGTCTTTAGATATGATTCCATGAGCCACATACGAGTATGAAATAAATGGCTTCCTAAAGCCACAGGTATCTTTTTTATTCCTTGGAATATTTTGGTGCATTGGCTGGGGAATAGGAGATGGCAAGTTTATTGTCTCCTTTGCTTACATACCCCAGGGGCCCTGGGCCAGGGGAATTCCAAAACCCCTCAGGCACCAGCCGGGCAAGGTTTATGAGCCCAGAGAGGGGACTGGCATTTTCCTGTGGCCTGTTGGCATCTGATCTTGGCAGCACAATAGAACCTGCAGGGATTTTGGAATGACTGTCAAGGATAGCACACTTCAGGACAGGTAAGGCTGGGGGCCCAAGGACCCCTCCAGGGATGGATGGAGCATCCAGTCAGCTTCTGTGGGCACACTGGTAGTCTTGGTTGAAGGAAAAATCTGAGGGAAACTGTGCCCATCTAGGACAGGAACTGACTTCCTCCCTGGGAGGGGGAGGTCGATGGCATGTGAATGTTGAATGACCTCCCCCATCGGCAAGGGAGGCTCAAACGTGCGTGTTGTGAATGTTAAATTACTTTCCCCATTCGGGAGGGAAGCTCAGGTGTTTGTGAATGTTGAAATGAAAGGTGTATGAATGTGTGGGACAGAAAAGTGCAGCAACATGGACCAGATGTCCCAAGAGAGTGTGAAGTGCTGCCACAGGCTAACAGTGAAAACTCCTGAGGGGGAGATGGCAAAACTAACCAAGAGAGGGAATCATGCTGAGACAGATGGATGGGGAATCTCTAAGCCTATGCCCTTAGAATACATGATAAAAAAACTCTAATAAGGATTTCCCTGGGAACTACAGAGTAAAGTTAACACCGAAGGAACTAAGAAAACTCTGTAAGGTAAAATGACCTTATTTTATCGTCAGGTGGCTGGCCGAAGAAACTATAGAGGAATAATTGGGCAAATGTATCAGGTGGTGACTGGATTCAGAGAACAGCCTGGGCTTCCTGGCCAGTTTCTATACATAGATACTTGGCTAAATATAGTTCAAACCAGGCCTTCCTGCTTCAGCCCTGCTTAGCCACTTGTTACAAAACTTTGATGGCTAGAGCAAAACTGAAAGAAAAAAGAAAAGAAAAGAAAAGAAAAAGAGTTAAGAAGGAAGCCAGTAAAAACAAAACTGCAAGAGACAGAGAGAAAATTCCTCCCGCATACCTTCCAGTTCATCCTCACTGTCAAGGTTAATCACAGCTCCTGAAGAGCCAGGCTCTGGTAAGGAGACATCTGGGGCTTCCTCTCCAAGACCAGAGCCTGAAGCCTCTCCCCAGGAGGGGAGGCCCCACCCCAGGAGCAAAAGAAAAAAAATGCAAGGAAGAAACCCAGAAGAAAGAGAAAAAGAGACTAGATTCCTAAACGTGAGGGACAGAGACCACAGGGAAAAAAAAAAAAAAAAAACAGACACATCAGTGAGACTGACCCTGAGAAACAAGATTTACACAGACTAACAGAGAGGGGATGACAGAGGCAAAGATTAAAAAGAGAAAGAAAAGGAAAAGCAGAAGCAATAACAGAGAGCTATCAGGTGGAAGGTACAAAAGCTGAAGGGATTTACAAGGATAAATGGCACACAACTCCTCAAGGTGACAATAAAAGTCTATGTTAATCATAATCAAGACCTTGAGAAAGTAAATGGCTTTATCTTAAAAATATCTGGTGGTGCCAAAATATAAGAAAAAAATAGAAAAAGCTCAACGTAAAAGTATATAGTAAGTTGTAGAAGGCTAGAGGGGATGTAAAGTTTACTTGCATTGGTTTATAGTATGTACAAAACATAATTTAAAAAAGATATATGTTAAAAAATTGACCATATGGGATCGATGTTAATTATATTTATTCATAAGATTAAAAAAAAAGACTGATAAATCTTCACTACAAAAAATTTATGTTAAAAAGGGGCGAAAAGGAGCCCCTCCTCTGGGGAGCCAAGTAAGAAAGGGCATTTAAACAAATTTTTTAAATGCCCCAGCATTAAGCCTCAGCATAGAGTTATCTGCTGAGTACAGTTTCTCAGCCAAGGCTGAGTGGGCTACTACAGCGGCGAAGATGGCAGACCCAGGAACTCCAAAACACTTAGATAAGGCCCAGGCAGAGAAGCAACTAGAGCAAGTCCCACAGGGCAGAGGTGCATGCGAGAAGACCCGGTTGGTCTTGGAGGCTGAGATGTCTGAGTGGCAAGCAGAGCTGAGCAGCTACAGTAAACTCGGGCTAATCTTAAAGACACATCTCTGGTACTGAGCCAGAGAAGGACCTGAGCAGTGAGGTCCAACTACACTGCTCCCAGTTGAGCCTGACACCTCCCTTCATTACTGTACGGAAATAGTGGATGAGGTCTTTTCAAGTCAAACAAACCTCGTAGGCCACACCTTAGCAGACCCAGATGTTGAATATTTTATGGATGTGAGCCGTCTCATACAGAAAGGGACTCGCTTTGTTGGAGATGCTATGGTGATGCTAGACACAGTGATAGAGGCTCAGCGCCTTCCCACGGAAACTTCGGCCCCGAAGACAAAACTTACCAAGGGCTCTCAGCTGGCAGAAGGTAAGAAGGCTAATGTTTATATTGACTCTAAGTATGCTTTTGCTACTTTGCATGTTCGTGGAGCCATTTATAAGAAAAGGGCATTGTAACAGCAGGAGGAAAAGAAATAAAATATAAGAAGGAGATTCCATAGCTCCTGGATGCTGTCTGGGATCCAGAAAAGATAGCAGTTACGCACTGCAAGGGACATCAGCAGGCAGGCACTATAGAGGTGAAAGGGAACCAGAAGACAGACAGCAAAGCAAAATGGGCAGGCGGGGTGGCCATGCAGCCTAAGGAAGAGGCTCTAGCCGTGCCCATTCTCCCAGACTCACCTCTCCTAGAGGTCCCATGCTACTCTCCCTGTGAAAAGGCTTGATTTGCCCAGGAGATGGGGAAGTATACAAAAAAGGATGGTAGATGGCCAGGCCTTGGGGCACACGCCTGTAATCCCAGCAACTTGGGATGCAGAGGCAGGAGGATCACAAGTTCGAGAACACAGGCAGTCTGTGTAATTTAGTGAGACCCTGTCTCAAAAAGTAAAAAAATGGGCTGGGGATGCAGCTCAATGGTATACCACTTGCAAAACATGCAAATGCAAGGCCCTGGGTCCAACCTCCGGTACAGAAAAAAAAAAAAAAAGATGGTAGAAATTCTCCAATGGAAATTCAGCCATACCAGAAATGCTTGCCCCTCAGTTTGTAATGTAGTTCTTTCAGGGGACCCACATGGGAAGGACTAGAGGCTATTTGGAGGCCAGATGTGGTGGCACACGCCTGTAATCCCAGAGACTCAGGAGGTAGAGTCAGGAGGATCACAAGTTCAAGACCGGAGGCAGTGTGCATACTTTAGTGAGACCCTGACTCAAAAAGTAAAAAAAAAGCTGGGCACGGTGGCCCACACCTATAATCCCAGCGGCTTGGGAGGCGGAGGCAGGAGGATCACAAGTTCAAGACCAGAGGCAGTCTGCATAACTTAGCAAGAC
>VMDO01008715.1:0-82016 GCA_007922755.1 Pedetes capensis
AGGAGAGAACAATCCCTGGAGAAGGACATCATGTTTGGAAGAGTGGCAGGTCAATGCAAAAGAGGAAAACCCTCCACCAGATGGATTGACACAGTGTCTGCAACAATGGGCTTAAACATAAATAAGATTGTTTGCCTGGCACAGAATTGGCAAGTGTTTCGATCTGCTGTACATAGGGTCGCTATGAGTCGGACTCGACGGCAACTAACAACAACAAGGATCTGGAGGACAAGTCTCATAGAGCATTTCTTATGGCCTTAGCATACAAACTCCTCAGGGTCGCCCCAGGAAACAGCTCTGGTTTCATGTATTGAATTCTCCGTAACACATGTGTAGCATGAGTGAGGCCATCAGTTCATTTTCTAGTGTTGCCAAAGCAAGCAACCAAAACAACCTGGCGGGGCTAAGGCTGGGGGCTCAGTGGTGAGTCTAGCTTGATCAAAGCCATGGGTTTGAATTCCAGTGCCGAAAAATAAAATGCATGCGAACATTCCTACCTCCCCAAGCCTCTGACTTTTCTTGACCAGGGAGTCCCAGCGTTCTTGCCTCATTTTACTTTACGTATGTATGCGTGTATATATGTACTTGTTCAGCCATACTTGGAAGTTGAATCCAGGGCCTCGCACGTGGTTTGCAAGCGCTCTACCATTGGGCTGTACCCTTGGCCCATTTTTTACTTCTTCTTATTAACCTTGAGACAGGTTCTTGCTAAGTTACTCAGGCTGCCTCTGGCCTTAAACTTCTGATCTTCCTGCCTCTATCTCCCAAGTTGCTGGGATTTACATGTGTGCGCCACTGCGCCTGGCTATACTTTATTTATTCAATGGCTGACCATTCGGGATTGCCTTGGGAGTGGGTCCCACTCAAGAGATCCTACAGCTCATAAAATCCAAAGCTCTCATTTTATTAAAAAAAAAATTCATTGCATGTACTGATTTTCTTGTTTTTTCAGTTCCTTATTTTGGAGGTGCGATCCAGATAGGATGCCAAACAGGCCAGGATGCCAGGAAGGGTGGCTGCATCAGGGTCAAGTAAGAGAGGCACACCTG
Source organism: Pedetes capensis (assembly GCA_007922755.1). Classification (NCBI taxonomy): domain Eukaryota; kingdom Metazoa; phylum Chordata; class Mammalia; order Rodentia; family Pedetidae; genus Pedetes; species Pedetes capensis. The sequence continues at coordinate 1,050 of VMDO01008715.1, forward strand.
AAATCTCAGCTGTCTAAAGGTGGAGGCAGGAGGATGAGGAGCTCTAGGCCAGCCTAGGCTACATGGTAAGACCTTGCCTCAAAAAACAAATGAAATGAATCAATCACAGTTACCCACAGAACCCACCTCTCAGATTGTGAGATTACAGGCATGTGTCATGCGTGGCTTGTGAGTCCTTAAGTTCTTGTTGTTAGGTGCCCTCGAGTTGTGTCTGTCTCAGCTCCTGTTGTTGTTGTTAGGTGCTATCCAGTTGTATCCGACTCACAGCGACCCTCATAGGGTTTTCAATAGCTGTTTTGGGATTGCCTTGGGAGTGGGTTGCCACGTCCTTCTCCCATTTTTTGCGGTGCTGGGAATCCAACCCGGGACCTCAGAGACTGCAGAGGGGCACTCTCCCAATTGAGCTAAATCCCAGCCCCTTAAGGTCTTAGGGAAGAAAACTTCAAAAGGTCAGAGAAAAGGTGGGCCAACCAGAGTGAGTGATGAAGAGCTGGGAAGGAAATGTTCATCTGAGCAGGTAAGGGAAGGAGGAGGAAGGATAAGAGGTGTAAACTTGTGCAGTGGTAGCTCAGGGGCTGTGAGAGGCAGAAAGCAGAACAGAATAGGGGAGAGCGCCACGGTGGAGCTTCCCGGCCGGCACTCTTTCAAGCCTTTCTTTTTTTCTTTTCTTTTTTTCTTTTTTTTCCTGGTACTGGGGGTTGAACCCAGGGCCTCACGCTTGCATGCTCTGCAAGTGCTGGACCACTGAGCTGCACCCCCAGGCCATCTTTTTTTTTACTTTTTTTTGAGCCAGTTGTTGTTGTTGTTGTTAGGTGCCATCAAGTCGGTATCCGACTCATAACGACCCTCTGTACAACAGGGGAAACACTATTGTCAGTGCTTCTCTGCTGTTCATAGGGTTTTCAATGGCAGATTGATTTTTGGGAGGGGGTTGCCAGGTCCTTCTCCCAAGCCTACAGCACCTGGTGTTCCCAGGCGGTCTCCCATCCAGGTGCTAACCAGGCCCGACCCTGCTTAACTTCCGAGATCTGACGGGATCGGATGCCTCAGGGCTACGGCTGCAGGCTTTGAGCCTGGGTCTTGCTAAATGACACAGACCGGCTCTGGTCCCGAACTCGCGATCCTCCTGCCTCGGCCTCCCCAGGCGCTGGAATGACAGGCCTGCGCCACCGTGCCCGGCCCCAGCCTCTCTTCTGATGATGGACAAGGGCCAGAGCGCGGGAGCCACAGAGTTCCCTCAGTGCCTTTGCCTTCAGCCAGTAGCAAATATGGCCGCCACTACGGGCACTTCCGGGAAACGTAGGGGGGTCAAAGGTGACGCAAGATGGCAGCGCCCAAGATGGCGGCGCCCAGGAGAGGCTAACGCGAAGAGCGGAGCATGGCGCCGGCCGCGCTGGCGGCGGCGGCGGCTCGCCTGGGGCGGTGGCCGCGGTGGCCGGCGCTGGCGCGCGGGCACTGGACGCCGGCCAGGCGCTCGCGGAGCCGGCGCGAGGCGGCGGAGGCCGAGGCGGACGCGCCCGTGGTCCAGTACGTGGGCGAGCGCGCGGCCCGCGCCGACCGCGTCTTCGTGTGGGGCTTCAGCTTCTCGGGCGCGCTGGGCGTGCCGACCTTCGTGCTGCCGGCCTCCGGGCCCGGGCCCCGCGCCGGCGCGCGCCCGCGCCGCAGGATCCAGGCGGTGCCCTACCGCCTGGAGCTGGACCAGAAGGTGGGGTGGGGGGAAGGAGCCCTGGGGTGACAGCCGTGCTGAGCCCGGGAGGACGGGAGGCACCGAGAGGGTTTAAGGCCCACGGCCTCGCAGCCAGTAGATCTATGTACCGTGGGACTCGCACTCAGTTGCAGTCTGAGTCCGCAGGGCTCCTCTTTTTCCTTTATGATTATTGTCGTTGTTATCGTTGTCATTTTATTTTTAATTTGTTGATTGATTTGCAGGGGCTCCCTGTGCAGCTCAGGTTGGCCTCGACCTGGGTATCCTCCTGCCTCTGCCTCCCACGTGCTGGATCGCAGGTCTCACTGACTTACTCAGGCCTCAAACTTGTGGATCCTCTCAGCTATCAAATACTCCTCCTACTGGCAGCAATACTAAGTACATGATGTAACTCTGCCCTTAAGTCCAGCGCTGTTTACTGTAAGGGCTGTTGTTAGGTGCCATGGAGTTGGGTCCAACTCACAGTGACCCTCATAGGGTTTTCAATGGCTGATTGTTTCAGGATTGCCTTGAGAGTGGACTGCCATGTCCTTCTCCTGTTTCTGTGGTTCTGGGGATTAAACATGGGTTCTCAGAGAGTGCAAAACAGCACACTACCAACTGAACTAAACCCCAGCCCATATATATAATATAGATTATATAATATATATAATATATATATATTATATATATATTATATATATATTATATATATATTATATTATATATATATATATATATATTATATAATATATATATAATATATATATAATATAGATATAAATAGATTAACTCATTTCATCTTTACAACAACCCGGCGGAGAGATGTCATCAACTCCCTTGTACAGAGGGAAACATCCAGTGAGGTAGAGTAATCCATCTCAGGCCACACAGCTGAGGAAGGGTGGGGCCAAGATCCAGACTAAGGCCACCGGTCAGTCACCATGCTGGACAGTGTCTTGGTGGATAGCGAGAATACCTGGTTCATAGTGTGACTGTGAGGATTAACTGAGAAAATAACATCGACCGCATAGTAAATGTTCCATAACTGTTTCTTGCACCAGGTGGGGTGATGAATGCCTGGAATTCTAGCACTTGGGAGGCTGAAGTAGGAGGATTGCAAGCTCCTTGCCAGTTTGGGCTATGGAATGAGTTCCAGGCCAGCCTGGGCTATGCAGGGAGACCCTATCTCAAAAAATAAACAAACAAACAAAACAACAACAACAACAACAAAAAAAAAACAAGGGCAGCTGAGGATGGTGGCGCATGCCTGTCATCCCAGCAACTTGGGAGGCAGAGGCTGGAGGATCACCAGTTCGTGGCCAGAGGCAACTTGTGTAACTTAGTGAGACCCTGACTCAAAATAAAAAATAAAAAGTAGGCTGAGGGTGCAGCTCAGTGGTAGGGCACCTGCAAAGAATGTGTGAGGCCCTGGGTTCGATCCTCAGGTACTGCAAAAAATCCCCAAAACCCAAGGGCAGTTAAGGGGTCGAGCACTTCCTTAGCATGTGCAAGCTCCAGGGTTCAGTCTCTAGCACCACCAAAAGCATACAAAAACAAACAAAAATGGCTGAGCACAGTGGCGCATGCCTGTCATCCCAGCAACTCGGGAGGTAGAGGCAGGAGGATTGCAAGTTCCAGACCAGAGGCAGTCTGTGTAATTTAGCGAGACCTTGTCTCAAAAAGTAAAAAACTGGGCTGGGGGGGGGGGGTGCGGCTCAGTTGTCCAGCACTTGCAAAGCATGCAGGCGGCGAGGCCCTGGGTTCAACCCCCAGTACTGCAAAATAACAACAACAACAACAACAACAACAAAATGCAAACAACCTATATGATGTATTGAGAATATGTTTTGATGAATAACCTGTTGTTCATTGCTGAAACAACAGGACGTCACTAGCCGCTTAATGCTCTGTGGGACCTCTGCTTTGCAGATCTCCTCTGCTGCCTGTGGCTATGGATTCACACTGCTGTCCTCTAAAACCAAGGACGTTACGAAAGTCTGGGGCATGGGGCTCAACAAAGATTCTCAGCTTGGATTTCACCAGAGCCGGAAGGATAAAAGTGAGTGTCCCCTGCTTCACTTTCGCTCCCCAAAACCAAACCATCACAACAAAGGGAGCTGGCTGTGGCCGTGCCGGCCTGTGATCCCAGGAATCTGGAGGCTGAGGCGGGAGGATTGTGAGTTGAAGGCCAGCCTGGCTACATAGTGAGGCCCTATCTCAAAAACAAACAAGCCAACAAAATAAGAACAAAACAAAACAAAAGGCTGGGAGTGGTGGTTCATGCCTATAATGCCAGCGACTTGGGAGGCTGAGGCAGGAGGATCGAAAGTTCAAGGCCATAGGCAGCCTGCGTAATTTGGTGAGACCCTGTCTCAAGATAAAAAGTGAAAAAAATGGGTTGGGGGTGCAGCTCAGTGGTAGGGCACTTGCAAAGCATGCGTGAGGCCCTGGGTTCAACCCCCAAGTACCACAAAAAACAAACAAACAAATAAATAAATATATAAATAAAAGGAGAAGGAAAAGCTATGACTTGCAGCCACTGCGCTGTACCCTGACCCGAGCGGTTCTGTTCAGCCAGGGGCTATGAGTACGTTTTGGAGCCCTCGCCGGTCCCTCTGCCCCTGGACAGCCCTCAGGAGACCCGGGTGCTGCAGGTGTCCTGCGGCCGAGCGCACTCCCTCGTCCTGACAGATGGCGAAGGCGGTAAGTGGACAGCTGAGGCTGAGGAGGGGTGGGGTCCGCTGGACTGTGAACCGCAGCCTCTCGTCTAGGGGGTGAGACTTGGCCTTTCCCAAGCTCCTTGCTAACCCCTAGGGGCCCTGTGCTCCTTGGAAAGTCACAGGTGTTTATAAATGGAGCAGCGCAGCTCAGGACCCTTATCAACGCCGCCCGCTCCCTCTGCCGTGAAGCCTCCAAGCTGGCTGCATGCAGCAGCTGGCTTTTTCTTTGCTGTCTTTGTTTCTTTCCTGTGGTGCTCGGGACCGAACCCAGGGCCTTGCGCATGCTGGGTGGCTGCTCTACCACTGAGCCACACCCCCGGTCTCCTTTGTACTTTTTATTTCGAGTCCGTGTCTCGCTAAGTTGCACCGGCTGCCTCTGGCCTCCAACTCGCGATCCTCCTGCCCCTGCCTCCCGTCACTGGGATGACAGGCGTGCGCCATGGCTCCTGGCATTTTTTTCTTTCTTTCTTTTTTCTTTTTTTTTTTTTTTATGGCGGTCCTGGGGATGGAACCCAAGCCCTCGCCCATGCTGGGCAAATGCTGTGCCACTGAGCTGCACCCCCAGCCCTCTGACAGCTTCTTCTACCATTACTGAAATAAATCGTTGGCTGGTACTTTGTCACTGTGGTACCCCACGTCTCCCAGCGGCCAGGCCCCCTGTGCCATGAAGCTCCCCTCCACAGAGGGCTCGTTTCCAGGGAGAGGCCTGTGTGGCGGTGGTGTTCACAGTATCCGGCCAAGTAAGCATGATAGGGACCTCTGTAGGAGCGCTCTGAAGGGGAGATTTGGCATCACGGGGAGCCTCGTGACAAGCACAGGGAATGGGGTCCTGGCTTTGTAATGTAGAATTCCCAGGGGGCAGTGCACCCACATCTGACCCGCCTGTAGGTTTTCCCGGTGGCTGGAAACATGGGAGACAAGAGAGCCAGGGGCAGAGAGGGAGCAGTGGGGCCCGAACTGTGTACCTGTGATCTGATTTAACCCATGGCCCTCTTCTCCAGTCTTCAGCATGGGGAACAACTCGTATGGGCAGTGTGGCCGGAAGGTGGTTGACGATGAGGTTTACAGGTGAGTCCCCAGCCCTGCCTTCCCCTTGCAGTGGGAGGTCTCTTTTTTTTTTTTTTTGCAGTACTGGGGGTTGAACCCAGGGCCTCACACCTGCAAGCTCTGCAAGTGCTGGACCACTGAGCTGCACCCCCAGCCCGTTTTTTTCTTTTACTTTTTGAGACAGGGTCTCGCTAAGTTATGCAGACTGCCTCTGGTCTCGAACTTGCGATCCTCCTGCCTCCGCCTCCCGAGCCGCTGGGATGACAGGCGTGCGCCACCATACCCGGCAGTGGTGGGAGGTTTCTGAGTGGTCACCCCAGGAGGTCACCAGGCTTCAGTTCCACAGCGAGTGGAGAGGGGAGCTGTAGAGCTCAGCAGAAAGCCCTGAGGAGTTGTTCTGTTTTGGGATGAGCCCCATATGTTGGCTTAGGGGAGGGGAGGCTGAAGGGGCATTGGTTGTGTTGTGTAGAACCTCTTTCAGTTAATTTTTATTCAGTTAATTTTTATAAAGTTTATTTTTCCACATAAGTTAACTTTTTTTTTTTTTGCAGTACTGGGGGGTTGAACCCAGGGCCTCCCGCCTGCATGCTCTGCAAGTGCTGGACCACTGAGCTGCACCCTCAGCCCTTTTTTTACTCTTTGAGACAGGGTCTCGCTAAGTCACACAGACTGCCTCTGGTCTCCAATTTGCGATCCTCCCACCTCCGCCACTGGGATGACAGGCGTGCGTCACTGCGCCCAGCATAGCTTAACTTTTAATTTTGGTGTTGAAAAACACTTGCTCTCTAGTTCTTCATATGATGCTGGTAGCCTAAGTGATAGTCTCTGGGTGCAAAGAAGAATCACCTCAGGCCAGGTGTGGGGGCGCCTTCCTGTCACCCCAGCAACTTGGGAGGCTGAGGCGGGAGTATCATAAGTTCCAGGCCAGCTGGAGCCTGGCAAGACCCTGTCTCAGCCTCTCCTGAGGTCTCATCTCAAGGTGGGGAGGAACCTGATGTGATGATGCCTGTCTGTCATCCCAGCACTCAGGAGGCTGAGGCAGGAGGATCTCAAGTTCGAGGCCAGAGGCATCCTGTGTAATTTAGTGAGACCCTGTCTCAAAAAATAAAAAAAATAGGCTGAGGGTGCACCTCAGTGGGAAAGCACTTGTCTATGTGTGCGAGGCCCTGGGTTCAGCCCCCCAGTACTGCAGTAAAAAAACCCAAATTAAATAAATTAAATAAAAAGAAAAGAAACACTGGAGGCCAGGCACACGCCTGTAGTGGTGGCCCTCAGGAGGCTGAGGCAGGAGGATCACGAGTTTAAGGCCAGCCTGGGCTACACAGCGAGACCCTGTCCAAAAAAAAAAGTCTTGGATTGCCTTACGTTTGACTTTGAGAGCTGCCCTGCTCCTGTGGGGAGGCACCAGTGGCTGGGGTGCCGGGTGGGGTCCGCCCCGCAGGATGCTCGTGACCCAGTGTGTGTGTTGCTTCTCCCCCTTTGCTCCTGGCTGCAGCGAAAGTCACCAAGTCCACAGGATGCAGGACTTCGATGGGCAAGTGGTCCAGGTGAGAGGCGCGGGCCAGCAACGGCCCCTCCTGTTCTCGAGGTGCCTTTGAGGGGGTGGAGGCTGGATCGCGGGGATGGCAAATTAGTTAGGGAACTTTCTCCATTAGTTATTTTAGTAACAATGATAGAGCAGAATTTAGGGATACAAAGTTCAATAAGATTGGGGTCCCTGAGTGTGTGTAGGTATGTATAATGCCCTAGACAGGGAACAGGTTAAACCCAGTTGCACTGGGAGGGTCAGACTTCCATGTCTTCCTTTTTTTTTTCCCAGTAGTTGGGGGTTGAATCCAAGGCCTTGCACACACTTAGCAAGTGCTCTACCACTGGACTGCACTTCCAGCCCATTTTTTATATTTTATTTTGAGACAGGGTCTCACTAAGTTACGCAGGCTGTCTCTGGCCTCCAACCTGCGATCCTCCTGCCTCAGCCTCCCTAGTTGCTGGCGTTACAGGTGTGTGCCACTGTGCTCTGCCCTTTTTAATTTTTTATCTTGAGATGGGGTCACCTAAGAGGCGCAGGCTGCCTCTGGCCTCGAACTCTTGATCCTCCTGCCTTTGCCTCCCTAGTCACTGGGATCACAGGCGTGCACCATCACACCCAACTGGGTGCTACGTTTTATTCGTCACTTTATTCCCATTTGTGGTGCGGTGCCTGGCACATAGTAGGTGCTTACAACAAAGGCTTCACTCTACACGTGATGTGTACAGGAAGTGCCAGGCACGCACCAAGCGGGCATTGGTAAGTCAGGGATTGAGGGTGAGGGAGGAAAGGCCCCTGGGAGGAGGCCCTCGGACTCGCTGGGAGATGGCGATAGGAAGGGTTTGACGGCAGAGGGCAGGGACTGCTAAAGGTTCTAATGACTCCTGATTGCGTGCTGCAGCTGGAGTCTGGTCTGCTTCCAGGGGCTTAGCCAGATGCTGTTTGGAAGACAGGTTGAGAGTGAATGGCGCTGGGGGTCGTGCATTTTGCCAGGGAGGCTACGCCTGTAAGGCAGCATCTTTTGGCAGTTGGTGGCTGTCCGAGGTTCTGAACAGGGGGACTGAGGTTGTTGCTCAGGGGTAAAGGAGATGCTTAGCAAGTACTGGGCCCTGTGTTCCATCCCCAGCACTACCATTAAAAAAAGAAAAAAGAAAGAGAGGAGAGAAAGAGAGAGGGAGGGAGGGAGGAAGGAAAGAAAAGGAAGGAAGGAAGGAAGGAAAGAAAAAAGGAAAAGAAAAAAATAGCGGGACTAAAAAACCTAAGACGCAGAGGCAGCCAGGGCAGCCTTCCTGGACGCGGCCCTCGTGCTTGGGCTCCACTGACCAGGACAGGGTTTCCAAGCGTGCAGCTCCTCAGTCTCGCCTCCGTGTCCGCCAGGTGGCCTGCGGTCAGGATCACAGCCTGTTCCTCACGGATAGAGGAGAAGTCTACTCCTGCGGATGGGGTGCTGATGGGCAAACAGGTAGGGCGCTCGTCACCCGTTTGGGGTAGGACAGGGTCCTGGGCCTGTCATATGGAGCCGTGAGTCGTAGGGTTCACAGTCTAGAGCCCCCCTTCCCTGGTTGGGCTCTTACCTCTCGTCCCCTCTGGGGAGTGCCATTTTGCATCCCTTCCAATCCCCTCACCCCTGGTTCCCATGCTGTTGTTAGGGCCATGAAGTTGGTGTCCAGCTCATAGTGACCCTGTGTGCAACAGGCAAAATGCTATTGTCAGTGCTTCTCGGCTGTTCATAGGGTTTTCAGGGGCTGATTGATTTTTGGGAGTGGGTTGCCGGGTCCTTCTCCCAAGCCTACAGCACCTGGTGTTCCCAGGCGGTCTCCCATCCAAGGACTAGCCAGGCCCGACCCTGCTTAGCTTCCGAGGTCTGACGGGATCGGATGCCACAGGGCTGCGGCTGCAGGCATCCTGTGAGCCTGGCCATGTTAATAGTCACCGTTTCCCACTGTCCTAGGCCTGGGCCACTTCAACATCAGCAGCACGCCCACCAAGCTGGCCGGAGACCTTGCCGGGGTGAAGGTTGTCCAAGTCGCCACCTACGGTGACTGCTGCTTGGCTGTGTCAGCCGACGGTGACGTCTTTGGCTGGGGGAACTCTGAGTACCGGCAGCTGGCGTCCGTCACGGAGTCCACGCAGGTGTGCGCCCACCTGTGCACAGTGCCGGGGTCGGGGTGGGAGGGGTTGGAGCAGTCAATGCGAGGGATGTTGCTTAACCAAGCGTAGATCTGCCTCTTCCTAGCTTGGAAGGGCAGGTTCGAGAGCCATCGGGACGAGCTGGCCCTGGTGTAGGTCGGTGCTTTACTCTGTCTCATCCTAGAAGGGACGGGTGCCCCTTACGGGTGTCCCTCTGATGTGGGATTGTGCTTTTTGTTGTGATGTAGTGTATGCCCCAAGGCGCAGAGATCATACGTGTAAGACAGCTGTAAACGAAGACATCAATGTACCTCCCCCTAATCAAGCCGGAGAGCCCCAGTGGCACCCCAGGGCCCCACAGAGCCCTCCCCACCACTGCCCTCTTTGTCACAAGAGGGAGGAAGGAGACAGAAGGACTGCAATTTTTTTTTTTTTTTTGCGGTACTGGGGATTGAACCTAGGGCCTCCTGCTTGCATGCTCTGCAAATGCTGGACCACTGAGCTGCACCCCAGCCTATTTTTTGTTTTACTTTTTTGAGACCGGGTCTCACTAAGTTATTCAGACTGCCTCTGGTCTCGAACTTGCGATCCTTCTGCCTCTGCTTCCTGAGTCCCTGGGGTTACAGGCAAGTGGCCAGCGTGTAATGTGAATTTTTTTCTTTTTTTTGCAGTACTGGGGGTTGAACCCAGGGCCTCGCGCCTGCATGCTCTGCAAGTGCTGGACCATTGAGCTGCACCCCCAGCCCATTTTTTTTTGCGTTTTGAGACAGGATCTCGCTAAGTTACACAGACTGCCTCTGGTCTTGAACTTGCAATCCTCCTGCCTCCGCCTCCCGAGCCGCTGGGATGACAGGTGTGTGCCACTGCACCCGGCGTGTAATGTGAATTTTGATGGACATCTGCCTCCCCAGTTAGACTAGAAAGGTGGGAGCTGGGTTCCCCTTGCTCCCCTTTGTTCTGCAGCCCCTGGTTACAACGCTCAGCACGTGCTAGACGCCCAGGAAGTGTTCACGGAGAGAATGAGCCAGGATGCGAGCCCGGCGCTCGCTGCCTCACTTCCCTACCCACGCCAGCCCTCTCTCCCATCCAGGTGAACGTCCCCCGGCGCCTGCCCTTCTCAGGAGTGGGCGAGGTGAAGCAGGCGGCCTGTGGCGGCACCGGCTGTGCGGTGCTGAATGGTGAGGCCTCTTCCGTGCTGTCCACTGGGAAGTGGCGGGCGGCTTGGATCCAGGAGAGGTCACCGGGCATCGGATTCCCGGGCTGTAGACCTCAGCCTAGCACGGGACAGGGGCCGTGGGAAGGCCTAGGTGGACTGAGGTCAGTGATGACGGGGTGAGGCGGGATTCCAGACAGGAGACAGCAGCCCGCCATGGCCTGTAGAGAGCCCCGGAGCTCGGTCACTCTGGCGCGGACTTCCAGAGCAGTGATCGAGCTGCTTTATTCCCCTCTCTCAGCCTGGGCCAAAGACTCCAGCTCAGCCTTCTCCAGCTGAGAAGTAAAGGCAGGTAGAGGTCAGTACTGAGATCTGTGCCTCCGGGATTCAGTGTGAGACAGCATGGATCAGGATTAAACCTATTTTGGGGGGAGTGGCAGTGCCACAGATCAAACCGAGGGCGTCACGGATGCACAGTATGTGCTGTACCCCTAAGCAACACCCCTAGCCCCATCATTAACCTCTTTATACCCAAAGTTGGGGGTGGAGCTCTGTGGTGAAGTGCTGGCCTAGCACGCCTGAGGCCCTGGGTTCTCCCCTCAGCACCAGACAAACAAACTAATAAACAAACGAAAACCCAGAAAGCAAGCCAGGCCTGGTGGCCACAATCGTGATTCCAGCTCTCGGGAGGCTGAGGCAGGAGGTTCGTGAGTTCCAGGCCAGCCTGGGCCTTGCGAGACCCTGTCTCAACCTCACGAGATCTTGCCTCAAGGTGGGGAAGGAGCCTGGTGTGGTGGCCACGGCTGTGATCCCAGCACTCAGGAGGCTGAGGTGGGAGGATCTCGAGTTCCAGGCCAGCATGGGCTACACAGCAAAATACTGACTTTAAAAAAAAAAAAAAAACAGGCACAGCGGCACACGCCGGTAATCCCAGTGGCTTGGGAGGCAGAGGCAGCAGGATCGCAAGTTTGAGACCAGAGACAGTCTGCGTAACTTAGCGAGACCCTGTCTCCAAAAAAAAAAAAAAAAAAAATGAGTTGGGGGTGCAGCTCAGTGGTCCAGCACTTGCAGAGCATGCAAGCGTGAGGCCCTGGGTTCAACCCCCAGGACTGAAAAAAAAAAAAAATTCTACAAGTTTGAAGAGTCTGGGAGGAATCGTTTATGTGTTTGTCATCGTCCCCTGATCCGTGTGACTGTGAGCCATCAGAAGCATCCTGCCCTCAAATTGTCTTGCGGCCACATGGGTTTCCTGGGTGATTTATGGAGGGTCCCACCCCGTGCCCAGAAGACTCTCAAGGTACAGGAAGTTTCCGACCTGAGATTGGCCAGCTGGCTAGACAGACTCTGCAGGGAGGAAGTGAAGCAGGGGAGAGAGAAGCATCTTCAGATCCCTTCAGCACGTCCTGACAGGCAGGCGGGAGGGAATCCAAGCCCACGTGCCTGGAATGAAGGCAGGTGGTCGCGGGGTGGGAGGGCTCTGCCCGGCGTGACTTTGCTGACTGCTGTTTTCGCTGTCGTGCAGGCGAAGGACATGTCTTCGTCTGGGGCTACGGAATCCTCGGGAAGGGGCCCAAGCTGGTGGAGACCGCCCTCCCAGAGATGATCCCACCCACGCTCTTTGGCTTGACGGACTTCAACCCTGACGTCCACGTTTCCCACGTCCGATGTGGACTCAGCCACTTCGCCGCGCTGACCAGTAAGCGATCCAGCGGGGCGGCCCACGGGGAGCCTGGCAGGGGTTGATTCCTGCAGGTTCCGCCCCAAACTGAGGGCAGCTCTGTGTCCTTCCCTCTGTCCTGTGGAGCCGTCCCTTCCTGGGGAGAAGCAGAGAGGGCGGCCGAGCCAGGAGTAGTTAGGCCTGACGTTGTATAATTTGCCACCACCAGGAAGAGAGCGGCCAAAGGGGCGGTAGGGCTGGAGGCTTTCTCCAAGGCTCACCAGGTCACACAGCCAGAAGGTATCGAGTTGATCTGCCGGCCTTGAGGATGTGGGCCTTCCAGACTGGAGATTTGGAGTTGGTTGGTTTGTGCTGTGCCTGTCATCCCAGCGACTTGGGAGGCAGAGGCAGGAGGATCGCAAGTGCGAGGCCACAGGCAGCCTGCGTGACTTAGCGAGACCCTGTCTCAAAATAAAAAATAACAGGAGGATCGCAAGTTTGAGACCAGAGGCAGTTTGAGTAACTTAGCGAGACCGTGTCTCAAAAAGTAAAAAAACATGGGCCGGGATGCAGCTCAGTGGTCCAGCACTTGCAGAGCATGCAAGCGCGAGGCCTGGGTTCAAACCCTACTACCGCAAAGAAAAATAAATAAATAAATAAATAAAATAAAAATAAAAAAGGGGCTGGGGGAGCAGCCCAGTGGTAGAGCCCTTGCAGAGGCCCTGGGTTCAACCCCTGAGTACCGGACAAAAAAAAAATCATCAGTGCCTGCTGGAGCCTGGTTCTGGAAGGGCCGTCCTCGCACCCCGTCCGCCCCGCCTTACTCTTCTCGAAGCTCCAGGCAGGCTCCTGCTCTCCTTGCGTTGCAGACCGCGGTGAGCTGTTCGTGTGGGGCAAGAACATCCGAGGCTGCCTGGGCATCGGCCGCCTGGAGGACCAGTACTTCCCGTGGAGGGTAAGGCCGCCCTGGGCCTGCTGGGGGATGCACCCCAGGGCCGGCTCACCCCGTGGAGCACAGGCGCTCACGGTGGCCGGGCCAAAAGCAGGCCCACGACCTGCTGCTTTCTGCTTCTGGCCGCCCTCCTCCTGCCGTGGCCGCTGGGAGACCTGAGTGGCAGTGAGGAGTGGGTGCGAGGCCTGGCCAGGTTCCCCAGCTGCTGGGCTCACCGCCCTGGGGCCTGGCCAGGGGGCAGGGGAGGGAATGGCCTTCCTGGTGTTCTGGCCCCTGTGAGAAGCCTCTGAGCTGGGTGTGGTGGCCATGCCTGTGATCCCAGCACTAGGGAGGCTGAGGAGGGAGGATGGCGAGTTCCAGGCCACCTGGGCCTCAAGACACCCTGTCTCAACTTCGGGACATCTAATGTCAACTTGGGGGAGGGAGCCGGGCGTGGTAGTGCACGCCTGTAATCCCAGCGGTTTAGGAGTCAGAGGCAGGAGGATCGCAAGTTCGAGCCCAGAGGCAGTCTGTGTAACTTAGTGAGACCCTGTCTCAAAAAGTAAAAAATGGGCTGGGGGTGCAGCTCAGTGGTCCAGCACTTGCAGAGCGAGCAGGTGCGAGGCCCTGGGTTCAACCCCCAGTACCGCAGAAAGAAAAAAAACACGGGAGGGAGGCAGGGAGGAGCTTGGCGTGGGGGCCATGCCTGTGATCCCAGCACTCAGGAGGCTGAGGCAGGAGGACCAAGAGTTCCAGGCTGGCCTGGGCCTCGAGAGAGGCTACTCTGGCTACACCTGTGATCCCAGCGCTCACGAGGCTGAGACAAGTTGGAGGCCCAGCCTGGGCTACACCGTGAGACCCTGTCTCAAAAAACAAGAGACCCGAGAGCCCGGGAGAGGCTGCCAGCGGGAGCTGGAGTGTCAGGAGCTCTTCCTGCCCCCTCAGAGGGCTCGGGGGCTGGGCCTCGGCGCGAACCTTGGCCTCGAGGCTCCCCCACCTTGGGCACTAATGGCCAGGACACTCGGGGACTTGGACGTAGGTGCCTAAGTGCAGGGAGGCACTCTCCTGGGAAGGTAAACAGTGCTCGCTAACGGCCTCGGAGGTTGCTAGGAGCCGGGCTGGCCGGCTCCCCTCAGGCAGGGCGTGCATTGCTGCTGCCCTGGGCCCAGCCCGGATCGCTGTTGGCAGCTCCGCACCCCTCTTGTCGCCTGGGGCTCAGTTCTTGTTTGCTCAGCGATTTCAGCAACAGGTTCTGCTGGGGTCCTCGGTTAGGGGAGGCAGGGGCGGGGGCAGGCCTCGGTTGTGGCCTCTGTTTGCCCATGGCCAGGAGCCCGTGATGTTCCCGTGGCCCCTCCTGTGGCTCTAGGGCGCTGGGGTCCGTGTCGGCCACCTCTGTGCTTTGGGGCCAGGCGGCTGGCGTAAGCATCTCCCTGCTGGGCTCTGTAGCCTGCACGGCTGTCAGCACCCCCTGTGGCGGTCACCCTGCCCTGGGAACGAGGACATGGTCACGGGAACCAGCGTCCATGTCCTGCCAAGGTCTGAGGACCCAGCCATGCAGGACACGTGTTCATGGGTGTCACCTAGGAAAGCACGAGGCGGGTGTTTGCCTTTGTGTGGAAAATTCTGGAAGGAACGCATCACCTGTTTCATGAGAGTAACACCCTGTGATCTCGGCACTCAGAAGGCGGAGGCAGGAGGGTGGCGAGTTCCAGGCCAGCCTGGGCGTCGCGAGAGATCTCATCTCCAGGTGGGGGCGGAGCCTGGTGTGGTGGCCACGCCTACGATCCCAGCACTTGGGAGGCTGAGGCAGGAGGATCTCGAGTCTCAGGCCAGCCTGGACCTCGCGAGACTCTGTCTCAGCCTCACGAGATCACCTCTGTAGGTGGGGGAGGAGCCTGGTGTGGTGGCCACGTCTTGTGATCCCAGCACTCGGGAGGCTGAGACAGGAGGATCTCGAGTCGCAGGCCAGCCTGGGCCTCGTGAGACCCTGCCTCAATAAAACAAACAACCCCCATAAAACAAACAGCAAAGCAAAACAGGGAGGAAGCACAGGGCCCCGGGGAGAATTGGCTTGGCTTTGAGGCTTGGCCACACCTGGCATGGTGTGGGGTGTCCGCCGCCAAGGCAGGCTCTAGAACAGTGAGCGTCCTTAGAAGGCCACCCATCCCTGCGCCACATGGGGATGAGGCATTGTCCTGCTGCCTGAGGGCAGGGCCTCCCTGGGTGACTGGTTGTCAGCCCGGATGGGCAGCGGATGGGCAGCGTGGTCAGTGCCGTGGTGAAGCCCTGGTGTCTCTGAGACACAGCAGACACCCTCAGGACCTGTGGGACACTGTGTGTGTCCACAGTGGGTTCAGCTGGCAGTGACCGGAGCCCCTGGGCCAGTGGGACCCAGATCTCGAACCAGACCCACAAGGCAGGGTAGGGATTTCTTTTTGTTTTCTTTTCTTTTTTTTTTTTTTTTGCTGTACTGGGGGTTGAACCCAGGGCCTCGCATCTGCATGCTCTGCAAGTGCTGGACCACTGAGCTGCACCCCCAGCCCATTTTTTTACTTTTTTGAGACAGGGTCTCGCTAAGTTACGCTGACTGCCTCTGGTCTCAAACTTGCAATCCTCCTGCCTCTACCTCCCGAGCCACCGGGATTACAGGTGTGCGCCCCCATGCCCTG
Source organism: Pedetes capensis (assembly GCA_007922755.1). Classification (NCBI taxonomy): domain Eukaryota; kingdom Metazoa; phylum Chordata; class Mammalia; order Rodentia; family Pedetidae; genus Pedetes; species Pedetes capensis. The sequence continues at coordinate 16,572 of VMDO01008715.1, forward strand.
CTCTGTAGGGGTTTCTTGAAGCCTCTGGATGACCCCTGGGCCAGGTCGTGGAACACCCAGTCTGGGTGTCGGGAGCCTGGCCACGTGCCGGGGACAGTGGCCTCTGGTCACAGCACATCCAGGACTCGCAGGTCTGCAGTTTCTCTGGGGTGCATATTGAGCACTGGTGGCTGCTGTGGGTGGGCAGGGAGCCAGAGTGGCCAGTCCACGGTCACCGTCCCTTGTCCTGGTTCCCTGTGGGGAGGTGTGGGCATCCCCGTTTCCAGGGGAGGGAGCCACGCTCAGAGAGGGCAGGTTGGGCGGGCCGGGTACTGGCCTGTCCCCTCACCACGGCCCCGGGCTTGTCTTCCAGGTCACGATGCCCGGGCAGCCCGTGGACGTGGCGTGCGGCGTGGATCACATGGTGACTCTGGCCAAGTCCTTCATCTGACCTCCTTCCTGAGCGGCTGGGCAGGGGCAGGAACGAGGCGCCCAGCCGGGACTGTGGATGGTTCTGGAAGAGGGTCGGGACACTGTAGGGTGCTGTGGGCACTCTCTCTCCGAAAGCCCTTGGCCGGTTCATACCCAGAGCCTCTGGGCCGAGGTCCTTCCTCTCCACGGGCAGCCTACGGCCCTGGGGCGGCACAGCGCACCCCATCCAGGTGCCCCAGGGAAGCTTACTGCTCCCTGCCCAGTGGGTCCTGCTGGGCGGTCTGAAGGCAGCGCTCAGGAGGCCGCCGCAGTCTCCGGTCACAGCAGGCTGCGTGTGGGCCTCAGCGGAGCAAGCGAGCTTCCTGGCTTCGGCTTTGATCCTGACCCCCTGCTCCCGCAGCCGCCTCTGATTGGCGCCACCCATGAGCTCCCTGGCAGCCCGAAGTTCCTTGGCTGGGGATTGGACGTGGAGCGCCCGGGGTGCGCCAGCCCGCCGCGGTTCCCCAAGTGCTGGCCTGGAAGGGTCAAGAAGGCCCTCAGGAAGAAGCTGGGGTCCAGACGCCTGTGGGCTGAGAACCCCGAACGCATCTGCACAAGCTCCGCCGTCGGCCAGCCTCGGAGAACGCGTCAGAAACGGTGAAGAACATTGGCTCTGTCACAAAACTTGTCTTTCTCCTTGTGAAGCAGAATTTTAAAATGTCTTTTGGAATAAAGTCTATTTTCTGCCTTTTTAAGAACTGAACAGGTTCCCCCCCCCCCAGTATTGGTGGTGAACCCATCGCGCTTCACCGTGGAAAGCACATCCCTAGCTCCCTCTTTCTAAAATGTTTTAGTTGGAGACAGCGTTGCGCTAAATTACAGGCGGCCTCTGGCCTCAGACTTGCTATCCTCCTGCCTCAGCCTCCCCAGTCATTGGATTTACAGGTGGGTACCACTGAGCCTAGATGAAAGTGGTCTTTTAACATTTTACTTGATCATTTAGCTGTTGTTGTTAGGTGCCATTGAGTCTACGTCTGACTCATAGCAACCCTGCGTATAACAGGTGAAACACTATTGTCCGTGCTTCCCTGCTATTTGTAGGGTTTTCAATGGCAGATTGATTTTTGGGAGTGGGTTGCCAGGTCCTTCTCCCAAGCCTACAGCACCTGGTGTTCCCAGGCGATCTTCCATCCAAGTACTAACCAGGCCCAACCCTGCTTAGCTTCCGAGATCAGACAGGATTGAATGCCAGGGTGTTATTGCTGCAGACATAAACTTGAAATGTTAGGTGCCGTCGAGTCAAGCTCAATTCATACTGACCCTATGCACAACAGAATGAAACACTCCCTAACACTGTGCCCTGCCTGGCACTATGTCAGTGCTTTTCTGCTCTTCATAGGGTTTTTGATGGCTGATTGTTTTGGGATTGTTTTGGGGGTGGATTGTCATGTCCTTCTTCCATTAAACTTGAACTGTAAGTGGGAAACTGTAATCCCAGCACTTGGGAGGCTGAGGCAAAAGAACCGTTGAGTTCCAGGCCAGCCTGGGAGTTGTGAGACCCTGTCTCAACCTTGCGAGATCTCGTCTCCAGGTGAAGGAGGAGCCTGGCGCGGTGGCTGGGGCTGTGATCCCAGCACTCTGGAGGTAGAGGCAGGAGGATGGCGGGTCCCAGGGCAATCGGGTGCACAGGAAGCCTCTGCCTACAAGAAAATAACTAGACAACCTCGACCTTGGATATGGTCACCCGCGTACACCAAGGGGTGTCTTTGGGTTTGTCTTAAAGCCCAGTGGAAGGTGGGCTTGGTGTCCCCAGCGGGGCACCTCTGCTGTGGCCTCTGGTCACCAAGGCTCCTGCTAGGGGCCCCCTGCCGCATACCAGGCCCCCTCTCCAGCTGTCACCTGGGCCTGGGCCTGGCTGTTTATCTCCTTGTTCCCCAGCCCCTCGCAGCATCTGACACGTAACGCGGAAACCCCGCGATGCCATTAGCCCGGTTGCTATGATTTCTCGTTTTGTTCCTATGAAAACAGCTTTTGCAAGCTCTGCTCTCCTCTCGCTCCAGTGAGCTTGGGAGCAACGCGCTGGGGGAAGCGGGCCACGGGCCACCTCCCATGTGGCCTGTGGTCATCCTCTCTTACACTTGGACTCTGCCCACGAGTCTGGGGCGGGCAGAAGGCAAGGCGAAGGGAGCCGAGTGGGAGGCGGAGTATGGCCGAGTGTCAGCCGCTCAGCAGCCTCTGCCGTCTCCCTCCACGGGCTGTTGTTCCCAAGGTGCACGTGTCCCGGTCGTCCTTCCTCTTCACCCCTTGTGACATGCAGACCACCGTTGCAGTGATTCCAGGGGAGGGCTGGCTCTCACCCATATGATAAACCTTAAGTCAGCTAATAAAAGTCCCCCATTCTTGCCATTCTGCCGGAGAGCTGTGCTGGTTAATCTTGATTATCAACCGGAATGGATTGAGAGGCGCCTAGGAGATTAATACAGCACACTTCTGGGTTGTCTGTGAGCGCGTTTCCAGCAACGATTAGATCCTGAGGGCCCTGACCCAATGAATGCATCTATCCCTTCATGGATTTATAACATGACATCATGGGAGGTGGTAAATTCAGCTGAGCTTCCAGACTAAGACAAACTAGGGAGAAGGACCTGGCAGCCCACTCCCGGAACAATCAGCCATTGAAAACCCTATGAATAACAGAGAAGCACTGTCAAATACAGTGCAGAAAATAAGCCCCCCAGGCTGAAAGGCATTCAAGAAACAACTGGGGAAGAGTTGCCTCCCCCAAGTAGAGTTGACCTTAATGATGGGAATGGAGTGAAGCCCCTGGGACCTCCAGTTGCTGATATGGCATGACTCAAAATGAGAAGAAACACAGTGACTGCAACAATGGACTCAAAAAGATCATGTGCATGGTATAGTGCTGGGTAATATTTCGTTCTGTTGCACATAGAGTTGTTATGAGTTGGATCTGACTTGACAGCACCTAAAACAACAGGTAGGTAGCAACGCCTATTTGGAGGAAGTAGGTCACTGGTGGGGTGGGGCAGGGCATGTCCTGTGGGGTCTATCTTGCCCTGGCCTCTTCCTGTATTCCCTTTTTCTGCTTCCTGTCTACCGTGAGGTGCACAGCCTCTTCCTCCACATGCTCCTACCACTATGATGTTCTGCCTCACACAGGCCCACAGAAGCGGAGAGCTATGGTTTGTGCCAGCCCCTAGTGGGGTGATGTTGCGAGGTGATGGAACCTTTAAGAGGCGGGGCCTAGGGAATGAGCTTAGGTCCCTGGGGAGCTCCGCCTTGGGAAAGGATTAATGTAGTTCTCAGGGAGCTCAGTCCGTTCCCACGAGAGTGAGTTGTCACAGTCAGCCTGGTGCCAGGCATTGCTGGCACAAGCCTATAATCCCAGTGACTCCAGAGGCTGAGGCAGGAGGACTGTGAGTCCCAGGCCAGCCTGGGCCTCGCAAGACCCTCAACCTTGCAAGATCTCATCTCAAGGTTGGGGAGGAGCCTGGTGGTATGGTGCTTGCCTGTGATTCCACCAACTCGGGAGGCTGAGGCAGGAGGATCACAAGTGTGAAGCCGGAGGCAGCCTGCATAACTTAATGAGACCTGACTCAAAAAATGGGCTGGGGTTGCAGCCTAGTGTTACAGCACCTGTAAAGCATGTGCAAGACCTTGGGTTCAACCCCCAACTACCACAAAAGGAAAAAAAAAAGTCATCTTGGGTTCCTGTCTTGCTCCCTGTTACATGAACTCCCACCATGATGCCATGCGCCATGTTGAGATGTAGCCACAAAACCCTCACCCTCCAAAACCATGAGCGCCATAAACATCTTTGCTTTATAAACCACGCAACCTCAGGTATTTTGTTATAGCAACAGAAGAAAATGGACTAGAACATCAAGACTTAAGACAAGTGAAGCCTTGTGAGTGATTCAGCCAGCACTGCTGAGACAATTGGCCCCTAAATTTCCAGTTCACAAAAACTGTGATATGTAACTATTATTTTAAGTCACTGAATTTTCTTTAAGCTGTTTTACTTTTTTTTTTTTTCCTTTGTGGTACCTAGGGGTTGAACCCCAGGCCCTACACATACTTTACAAATGCTCTACCACTGAGCCACACCCCCAGCCCATGTTTTTATTTTATCATGAAAGAGGGTCTCACTAAGTTATGCAGGCCGCCTCTGGCCTCGAATTTATTATCCTCCTTCTCTGCCACCTGAGTTGCAGGGGTTAAAGGCCTGCACTGCCACACCCAGCTAAGTTTTGCGGCAACTTCGTTACACAGCATCAGATAACCAATACAGCCCGACTCACTCTGGGAGACCATTTCTCAGACTCAGAGTGTGACAGTTAAAGGGTCGTCTTCCCCACTCCAGCCCCTGACCTATGTCCCCGAACCCCAATATGGAGGAGGAGAAAGAGACGAGGCGTGCTCCTGGATGCATCGACGTGAAAATCAGATGGCCATCGCTGACACTGTTGTTTTCCTTCATTTTAATGAACACTTTACAAAGTACAAAATATACTGTCTTTTTTGGGGAACATTAGGTACTTTTCTCTCCATCATACAGTACATGAATCGAAAGGGGTTTGTGTTTGACAAGGGAAAAAAAAAAAAGCCTTGAGGGCCCTGGGGGTGGGACAGGACTGCCGGATGGTTCCCCCTTTACCCAGGCCTCGGGACCCATGGAGCGCCACTGCTGCTGCTGGTGACCCGGACACGGCGTGGCAGGTGAGGGCCAGAGGGGGCTGCGGGCAGGACGCCCCTCAGAACCCCACGGTGCACCCAGCCTTCTACCCCACCTCAGGATAACGGAAATGATTTTGGCATAGAGCAAGAGGGCTTCTGTGGTCGTCAGCTCCGTGTTAAGCCGGGGCCGACCTTGCTCAACTCTTCCCGGAACATTTTCTCAATGTGGGTAAACTGAGGCAGCGGAAAGGAAAGCGCGTGGACTCCCGCCCGTGGGGACCTGAATCTGGCCTGCTTTCTGCGCCTTCACCCCTACTGTGGTCTCCCACTTAGTGGACCCCTCTCCAAGATGTGTCCCACAGGTAAGGGGCAGGCTGCCCGCCCTTCTTTGTGAATACTGTCTTAGGACTTGGGGATTTGGAGAGACGGTGTGGGGTGTCAGGCCTCTGAAGGGCGGGGGTCCCACTGGGGACACCTCCACCTCCTCCACGAGGTTCCAACACACAATGCGGGGCGAGGACAAACGCCTGGGGCAAACCCGTCCTCCGCCCCGTAGCCAGGGCCTGTGTGGCCCCGACCCTGTCACGCCTGTCCGTTGTAGCAGTGGACGGCAACTGCTCCCGAGGGCTTCAAACACTGACTGAGCCACCCCTGCAGCTCAGAGCTGGGCTCTGCACACTTGAGCACACACACGCCAAACACAAGAACACGCTCATACACACATGCGTTACGTCTAACCATGCACAGAACGGCGTCCTGGCTCCGGCCCTCATGCCTGCTCTCCTCTGATATCAAGAGCCACAAACTCCCATCCCCAGGCTGTCTGCCCATGGGTGCTACAGCCCATGCCTCAGGCCTCCACCCTAGGCCACTCCTGGTGCCTTCAGCCCCCAAAGTCAAGTGGCTGCCTCAGCAGTCAGCTGCCCCTTCACCGACCCCAGGAACCCAGCCTATGGAATGGGGGCTGAAGGTCAAGTTGGGGCCATAGCCCACCCCATGGCTGCCTCCTTTGGTCTGTGGAGGGGGGCCCAGGGGCAGTTAAGCCTGACCTTTTGCTGCTTCTAATTCTGAAATGAAAGGAAAGCCGGGAGCGGTGGCGCATGCTTGCGATCCCAGCCACTCCGGAGGCTGAGGCCCGAGGATCGCAGATTCAAGGCCAGAGGCAGCGGGTGTAACTTAGCGAGACCCTGACTCAAGATAAAAAAAAAAACACGGGCTGGGGCTGCAGCTCAGTGGTAGAGCACTTGCCAAGTGTGTCCAAGGGCCCAAGTTCAACCCTCCAGTACCATTAAAAAAAAAAGAAAAAGAAAAAAAGAAAAAAAAAAAGAAAAAAAGAAAAATAACAGAAACTCTCTGGGCAGTGCGCCCCAGGCTGCTCCATGACGCCCCGTGGGGCTGAGCCCCCATCAGCCGTCTTGGCTGGGTCCCTTCCAGGATGAACCTCACTCTTTGCACAGCATCCAGAAACCTGAAAAGCCACCGCTCAGTCTCTCCCTGAAGGACAGCCCATCATTCTCGCCCACGTCCTCCTCCCAAGGGCGCTGCGGTAGGGCTGGGACGCTCTTGTCCCACCCCATCCCTCAGGAAGGAGGATCAACACCCCTAGTCACAGGGCTTTGGTGCTCTATTACCCAGGAGCACCCCAAAGTCCCCTCCCTCAGCTGAGGCTGGCGGGACTTGCATTGTTCCCACATCCGCCACAGGGGCTCAAGTGCCCCTGGAACTCCTAATGGTCCACCTTGCAAATGCAGCCATGACAGGCTGGTGGCAGGTGTCTCAGCTGTACTCCGGGTGGAACTTACGGCCTCTTGCATACTTCTCGCAAGCACTCTAACCCTGAGCCACACTCTAAGCCTAGAGCCATTTTCTTGTGTTTTATCTATTATTATTTCTTGGTGGTGCTGGGCTTGGGCTCCAGGCGCCTGCGTATGCTTGGTGAGTGCTCTACCTCTGAGCTGCCTGCTAGCTCTTGGGTCTGTCTTTGAAGATCATCCATCAGGCAAGTGGTGCCCCGGGCATGGCGAGAGGTGATCCAGCCCTTCCCGTCAGCCTGAGTCCCTTCTAACCTCCCTGGTCACCTCAAAGGGGATAAAAGCATGCTGTGGGGTGCCCAATTGTGGCCAGGTGGCCGGATGTGTGCGAGGCACAGTGAGTGGAAACTGCTGGGTCCTCAGCTCCTCCTCCTCCCTCTGGGACCCCCTGCTGCAGAGGTGGGTGGTTCAGGATGCCTAGCGCTCCCTCTGCATCTTGGGCAGGGGAAATTATGGGGTCAGGGCTGCACGTCTCTCCAAGGGCTCTAGGGACTCACGCAGAGGCGGCGGGTTCAGAGTTAGCGAATGCTGCTCTCCGCTGGGTCAGGACTGGGGGCTGGGGGAGAAGGGGGCCTCCCAGGAAGCAAGTGACAAAGAGGTGGTCTTTGTCATTGGGGGCAGGGGGTGGGTCCTGTCCTCAGTTCCTCCCCCAATTCATTCATTCCTTGGGCTGGCACAAGTCTGCAGTATACAGGCACCTGGCAGGCGAGGGCAACATTTAAGACTGTTTGCAAGCCTGGGGGGGGGGGGGCGCCCATCCTCTGTCTCAGCGCTCATTAGAAGGCTGAGGTGGGAGGGTCTCGAGTTCCAGGCCAGCCTGGGCCTTGCGAGACCCTGTCTCAACCCTGTGAGATCTCGTCTCAAGGCGAGGGAGGAGCCTGGCGTGGTGGCCACGCCTGTGATCCCAGCACCCGGGAGGCAGAGGTGGGAGGATTGTGAATTCAAGGCTAGAGGCAGCCTGCATAACTTAGCGAGACCCTGTCTCAAGACAAAAAATAAAAAATGGGCCGGGTGCGGCCCAGTGGTAGAGCGCTTGCAAAGTATATGCGAGGCCTTGGGTTCAACCCCCAAGTACCGCAAGTCAAAACCAAACCAAACCCAGACACTGTTTGCATTTTTCTGACTAGAGAGCAACTCAGAGGCCAAGACACGCTCGCAGAGGCCAGAGGCACATAAGGGCCTGAATGTTCATCTGTAGCTTGGTGGCCTCCCCCAGGTGGCCTGCCTGGGTTCTTAGTGGCTTGACATGGGAACAGCCCTGCTTTCCTGTCCTCTGAACCAGCCCAGAGAACCTCCACTGCCGGCCGGCATGTTTCTTGGGCCACCTCTGAGCTGAGGCCAGGCCAGCGGAGGACACACACTCAACAGCCAGGCAGGCAGCTGCGGGAATGGAGGCCCCGCAGAAACACACAGCCCTCCAAAGGGGGTCGGGACAGACCTGCACGTCCAAAAAACCAGGAGGTGGCAGGGGACGCAACAAATACAGTGGCGCACATCTGTCACCCCAGTGACTCGGGAGGCTGAGGCAGGAGGATCGCAGGCTCAAGGCCAGAAGCAGCCTGTGCAACTTCGAGAGACCCTGTCTCAAGAAAAACATAAAAAATGGGCTGAGGGTGCAGCCCCGTGGTAGAGCACTATTCTAGCAAGTGTGAGGCCCAGGGTTCAACTGGGCCCCCAGTACCACCAAAAAAAAAAAAAAAAAAAAAAAAAAGGCCAATGTCCCCCAGCCCCTGACCTGTGGAGACCATGAGATGCCTACGCGGTGCACAGAACACAGAAGAGACCCAGCTTCCGCGCACAAGCAGGGCAACGGGTTTCACCGTGCCAGGTAGCAGGGTTCCACGGGGCAGCCCCCGGGAGGCTGGAGCCCCGACCCCAGCCTGTCTCCCGATACAAAGTGGGATCACGCTTTGTTTTGGGTCAGACAGGGGCGGTCCCTAGGAAAAGAACCTGAGATTTCTAAGCTTGCAGGTTTTTAAAAAGAAAAAAATCAGGCAATTGTCGCACATCTGTCTGAATGTCGGCCACTCGGCAGCCAGAGGTGTCAGGATTGCAAGTTCGAGGCCAGAGGCAGCCCGTGCCACTTGGAAAGACCTTATCTCAAGATAAAAGTAAAACAGGGGCTGGGGGTGCAGCTCAGTGGTACGGCACTTGCTCAGCATGTGCGAGGCCCTGGGTTCAACCCTCAAGTACTGCAAAACCAACCGACCAACCTGACCAACCAAAAACCAGCCAGGTAAGCCGTGAGTGTTACAGCAGCCAGCTAAGGAGAGAGAGCCCGGCGGAAGGCAGGGCTGTCACCTGTCCACTGGCTCACGTCTCTAGGGTAACCCCGGAGAGGGGGCCGTTCCGTTAAAAAGCAAGAAATCTCAGCCAGGTGTGGTGGCACCTGCCAGCTATCCCAGCGACTCAGGAGGCCGAGGCAGGAGGATCTTGGGTTTCAGGCCAGAGGCAGCCTGTGCAACTTAGTGAGACCCTGACTCAGAATAAGAAATGGAAAAAAAAGAGAGCTGGGCGCGGTGGCGCGCAACTGTAATCCCAGCAGCTTGGGAGGCAGAGGCAGGAGAATTGCAAGTTCGAGACCAGAAGCAGTCTGCGTAACTTAGTGAGACCCTGTCTCAGAAAAGTAAGAAAATGGGCTGAGGGTGCAGCTCAGGGGTCCAGCACTTACAGAGCATGCAAGCGCAAGACTCTGGGTTCAACCCCCAGTACCGCAAAAACTCAAAAGCCAATCCTCCTCCGGACCAATGTTTCCCCAAATAAAACAAGCACATCTGGGGGCTTTGGCTATGGAGATGGAGATGCGGGAGCCACGATTCGGACCACGGCTGCCCCTCCACACCTGTCCTGGGCTCTGTGGGCTGCTGGTTTTGTCTCTTCTCCAGACGGGGCTGAGGGATCTTGGGGGCGTCTCTGTAATCATATTGCCTGTATACTTGAATTAAAAATCTACAGTGGCTCAAAGGTGCCCGCGAGCACGGCAGACAGGTCGGGGGCCCTCGCGGCCATACATACGCCCACACATGAGGGGGGTCTGTGGCCGCGTCCTGCGGACACAGAATATATTAACATATATATTGCTCAAGTATATATGCTATTTACAGTATATATCTCTATCGACATAAAACACAGGTATTTATAGGTGTGTACAGCGACAGACAGTCCTAGGAGGGCTCGGGGCCACACGACTCTGGGGACAAGGGGGCCAACACGTCTGCACGGCGGGAAGGAACGGGAAAAGGAGACAGAAAGGGGGGATGGAGAGGTGCGCCCCGGAAAAAAAAAATCAAGGCCTCCCCAGGACAGAAAGGGGGATTCGGAGGTTTCAACCACCGCCCTGCCCTTTAGGGACCAGCAAACGCTTTACAAGATTTGGTTGTTTGGGAGTTTTTGCTGTGTCGGATCAATTAACCGAAAACAAACGAACACACAGAAACACAGAAGTGGGTTTCTCATTAGCGAGCTGGGCCCTGGCCACCGACAAGGATCTAGAGCAAGGCCTCTATCCGGGGGGCTTCTGGGACTCACAAGAGCCCTTCGCCAGGACAATCCTCTCGCCTTTGAGCTTCTTGGGGACCCTGCAAAGAAAGCCTAAGAAAACACCTTCAAGAGCAAGGGCCCGGGGGGGGGGGGGGGGGGGGGGGGGGGGGGGGGGGGGGGGGGGGGGGAGGCTGTGGTCTGGCTCCCTTGGGAAGTAAACTTCGCTATGTCACCTCCGTGTGGCCTTTGGGTCCCCTCCTGTCCTCTGCTGCCCAGACAGGACCATGCTGGCTTTGAGGTCCTGGGTGGGGCACCATGGGGTTTGGTGCGGTCCCCCCACCAGCCTGCCTCTTAGAAGCCAGGGCTGAGGCCCCGCAGACAACCAACTCTTGTTACCTTAGCCTGTCCCCAGAGCCGCAGGGCATGAAGGGACGCAGAGCCCCTGGGCCGCCCCCCTCCAAAGAACTCAGATGGTGCCCCATCTCCCCCACACAGAAGCCACTGCCACCAGGAGCCCGGGCGCGAATACAGGAAATACGGAACTAAAACAGGGTGTGGTTTTCTGTTAAGGCTCAGTTCAGCTGCCTCCCAGGTCAAGTACGAGTGACGGTCCCGGCCCCGCACTGTGGGGAGGACGCGGGCGAGTTGGGGGCAGAAGCCTTCCACGTCCCCCAAAAGTGGGGTGGGCGGGGGCTTGGGGGAGGATGACGCGGGAGCGCCAGGCTGGTCTGGTCGACAGATGGGGAGGTGTGGGGGAGCTAAGACCCCTGAGGGTCAGGACGCTGGGGGGAAACCGAGGCTCTGCCTACCCGAGTCGGGTCCAGACGAAGCGATCGGAGAGAAGCTGGTGGCTCTCCTGGGACGCCAGGAACGAGGGCTTGTGGCGCCAGGTGGGGATGGGGACCCCCGCGTGGCAGTTGCGCTGAGAGTTGGGGCGCAGGCCCTGCGGTTGGCAGCTGGGGTGGTGGGCGGCCCCGCTGGGAACCCACGCAACCCTGCGGGAGCCTCAGCAGCCACGCTGGCCTCGACAGGCAGGGGCCCTGCCCTGAGCCAATGGAACCGGAGAGCAGCAACCACAGCGTCCAGCCCGGGCCCTCACGGGGGCTTCCCAGGCTCCCCACGCTCCGCCCCGTTCCCCCAGCCCCTCCGGGACATCCGTGGGAAGAAGCGGCGCCCGGAGTTCCCGGGGAGGTGCCGGTTCCCTTTGGCGTCTGGCCCTCGCTGGCCACGAGGCCACGCAAAGTGGTTGCTCCACATCCAAAGCGCTGGGGCCATAGAGACCATTGTCTGGGGGCCTCGGGGGAGGAGATGCGTCGTTCTCAGAAGGCCCGGGGGCTCCAGGAAGGAGGGGATGGGGAGGCCCTGGCTTGGGCCACGGCCTGGAGGGGCCGGCAATCAGGGGAGGATCCCAGAGGCCACGGCCTAGGGTCTCTGGGCCGGTTTTCCAGTCTACAGAGAAATACTGCGAGAAGATTCTTCAGGGAGGCAGCGGCGGTGGCAGGGAGACGCAGAGGCCCTTCTAACGCTTCTCTGCCTGGCTGACCTTCAGGGCGCTGATCACCCCATTGATGTTCTCTTCCGGAACCTGCAGGGCCCCAAGGCAAAGCCTGTGAGCCTGGGAATGCGCCCCCTGCCCGCGCCGGCTTGCCCGGCTCTGCGCAACAGACACTCACCAGCGCGTGGTCAAACTTGAAGGTGCTGATGTAGTAGGCGGGGATGTCCGCGGCCGCCAGGGGCTCTGAGATCTGGGCCACGATGCCGCACTCATCTGGGGAAACGGGGGGCGCTCAGACTCCAACAGGCTGGGGCCCTCGGCCTGCTGCCTTCCCAGCAACCCCTGTCCCACTCTTCTGGATCATCCCTCTGTCCACGCGCCTGATCTGCTTTGTTCCTGCGTTCTTTGCTGTCATCCGAATTCCTTCCTTTTCTCTTTCTTTCTTTTTTTACCGGTACTGAGGGTTGAACCCAGAGCCTTGTGCCTGCATGCTTTTCAAGTGCTGGACCACTGAGCTGCGCCCACAGCCCATTTTATTTTTTGACTTTTTGAGACAGGGTCTCGCTAAGTTACGCAGACTGCCTCTGGTCTCGAACTTTCGATCCTCCTGTCTCTGCCTCCCGAGCTGCTGGGATGACAGGCGTGCGCCACTGTGCCCAGCTCTTCCTTTTTTCTCTTTCCAATGTTGCCTTTTTTTTTTTTTTTTTTTTTTTTTTTTTTTTTTTTTTTTTTTTTTTTTTTTTTTTTTTTTTTTTTTTTTTTTTTGCAGAACGAGGGGGTTGAACCCAGGGTCTCACATGCACAAGTTTTGCAAGGGTTCTGCCACAGAGCTGCACCCTATTTTTTTTTATCTAGAGACAGGGTCTCGTTGAATTTCGCAGGCTGCCTCTGGCCTTGAACTCATGATCCTCCTGCCTCAGCCTCCCCAGTGCTGGGATCCCAGGCGTGACCACCATGCCAGGCTCCTCCCCCACCTTGCGATGAGATCTCGCGAGGTTGAGACAGGGTCTCTCGAGGCCCAGGCTGGCCCGGAACTCGCGATCCTCCTGGCTCAGCCTCCTGAGGGCTAAGATTCCAGGCGTGGCCTCCATCCCTCATTCCCAATGTATCACCATTGAGTTTGGGGAGAATAAGAGCGTTTGGTGGAGTCCCGCCCATTCCATGCCCTGGAGGCCGTGTGCACCTGACTCACATTGGCCAAGGGACCCCGTGGCGTGGGGACCTCAGCCTTCCTAAGCCTCAGTCTCCCTGTATAGACCTCCGTGTGGGGGCGAGTCCCCCAGGCCCTGTGCATGCCTTGCCCCAGGGGCTCACCGAATCCCAGGGGCTGGCCTCCGATCCGCACCATCTTCCAGAGCTCGCCGGACGCGCTCGTGAACAGCAAGTTACTGGGGAACCTTCGGGAGAGCGAAGAGGATGCCCAGGCTGGACTTCTCAGTGCCCCCGGAGCCTTCCCTGCCCTCGGGGGCTGACGTGGGGGCCACGGGACGCCGGGGCTGGGGACGGAGTTCAGGTCCCCAAGGGCCGGCCCCCACCAGTGCCCGGGACCTTCGTGCTCTGCCCCACCCTTACTCTGGGGTGGCGATGGGGACGGCGGTGCTGGGATGGGGCTCAGGGACGGGCCGCGGCCCCGACCCCTCACCTCTGCTGCGTCTGCACGTCCATCACCAGCGAGATGTAGCCCTCGATGAGGGAGAAGGAGAAGAAGCGGATATGGCCACAGTCGTCCCCCGCGGCCATGGGGTCCTTCACTCTGGGGGAGGGGACGCGGGAGAGCTATGAGCACAGGGTCCCCCCACAGCACCCTCCGCCTGCCCTGCCATGAGAAGCACGGGAGACGCGCCCCGAAAAGTCAGGCCCGGCCCCTGATCTCCCCCTCAGAGGGAGGGGGAGGCGCCCTCGGCATTCACAGAGGCCCACGTGTCACTTCACAGTGGTGGTGGGCCGGCCGGCCTGGACACGGGCTACGGACCCTTTCTGTCCAGGTGTCCTCTGCTCCGAGTCCGGCCGTGCCGCAGGGCGCAGGCTGTGGTCACAGAGCCCAGAGGCTCTGCGATGGAGCTGAGCCTCCCTGCCCAGGCCGGGCTCTGAAGCGGATCTGAGCCTCCTCCATCAGGCTGGCCGGATCCCTCCCCACCCCACTCAGAGTTGGCCCAGACTTAAGCAAAATCTGCCCTCGGGGAGCTGCCGAGTGCCCGGTCCCCTGGAGGAGGAGACCTGCGTCTTGGCCCCACCGACGATCAGGGGGCCCTGGAAGCTCGGGAGACCCGGGGTCTTCCTCCCCTGCTACGTGTGCATCTCAGTTTTCAGGGAGAGCTGTGTCTCCCCCAAGACTGGCTCCTGGGAAGACGCAGGTCTCCCCCACTCAGAATGGGCTTGGGCTGGAGCCCTGCCGCCCCCTTCTGACTGGGCACAGCTGCGTCTCCCACCGCAGACCACCTCCAGGGGCGGATCCATGTCCTCCGCCCTCAGACTGCCTTCCCGGGCAGACCTGGACCTCCTCCCTCACCCTGGCTCCGGGCTGATTCCTCCAACTCCTCGCTCAGACTGGCTCTGAGGGAGAGATGAGCCTCCCCCATCAGGCTGGGCTCTGCGATGGAGCTGAGCCTCCCTGCCTAGACTGGGCTCTGAGCCTCCCCCCTCAGACTGGGCTCTGAGGCCAGCCTCCTCCCCGCGGCCCCCGGCAGGCCCCTACCCGCTGGAGTAGAACATGACGTCCATGAGGAGTGTGGCAACGGTGGGCAGCGTGTCGGGGTCCAGGCTGGTGACGCAGAATCTATTGCTTGGGCTGGACAGTGGGTGGATGACCGGCCTTTGGACTGGGGGAACACAGGACACAGGTGCTAAGAGGAGGTGACCAGGTGCTGCTCTGGAGGGCCCAGCCCCAGCCTTGCCTGACGAGAGCACCTCCTGCTTCTCCAGCCTCCAACTCCTCTGGCTGTGCTAATCCTCCATGCTTGCCTTTGGGCCCCAGGACCTTTGCACATACTGCACTGGCTGCTAAGAATGCCTTTCCTGACTGCCACCACCCAGCTCAGTGCCTACTTGTGCTCTAAGCTTCTGCTCCACAGTCCTTGACTAGCCCTCCCCGCTCTGGTGGCCGCTCTGATCCTCCAGGCTGGACGGAGAGCCACTTCTGCCTACATGCAGATCTCAGCAGCAGGGTCTCACCAGGACCCCCACGGCATGTTCCCCCCAGCACCTGGTCCTCACCGAGAGGGCAGAAACCATACTCAGAGGATGCTGCTGGTCTGGGGCAGCTTCCTGAGGTCCCCCCAACCCCCAGGCAAACCCCCAGCCCCACGCACCCAACTTGGGCTTCACAAAGCCGTTGGTGATGCCGAGGTTCTCGGCGGCCACTGGCTCGCCATTGACCACGCGCAGGATGGTGAACTCTGAGGAGAGGGTGTGCGTGACGAAGGGCAGGTCGCGCTCACGAACCTGAGGACAGATGGGAAGTGGAGTCCTGAGTCCCCGGCGGCCAGGATGGGGTGGAAACCCCAAGACCCCGGCTGCAGCCCCAGCCCCTGGCCACCCCACCCCAGGGAAGAGGATCAGGCAAGGCAGCCCCGAGAGTGCGTAAGGCGGGGCGCGCTGCGCGTGCGTGGCTGCCTGTGGCAGCATCTGAGGCCGAGGCTCACCAGGATGAAGTCCGTCTGGTACGTGGACAGCATGAACACAGAGATGTTCTGGTCGGCCAGCGGCGCGATCACCGACTTGGCGATCTTGGTCACGCCGATGGGCTGGGAGCTGGAGAAGCTGCCGCCGCCGGACACGACGTTCAGGGCCAGCCAGGTGGCGTCCGCCACGCTCAGGTGCTCCGAGGAGGGCAGCTCTGTACGGGGAGGGGGACAGGCGGCAGCCTTGAGTACTCGGGTCCCTGAGGGTCCCCAGATCAAGCCAGGCTGAAGACGTGGACACCGAGGCACTGTGCTGTGTGACCCTGGCCGGCTCTGTCCTCTGGGCCTCGGTTCTTCATTTACCAAAAGGATGGGATTTGGCTCAAAGGTTCCTTCCCAAGCCAGGCGTAGTGGCGCACGCCTGTCATCCCAGAGGCTCGGGAGGCGGAGGCAGGAGGATCGCAAGTTTGAGACCAGAGGTAGTCTGTGTAACTTAGCGAGACCGTGTCTCAAAAAGTAAAAAAAAAATGGGCTGCGGGTGCAGCTCAGTGGTCCGGCACTCGCAGAGCATGCAGGCGCGAGGCCCTGGGTTCAACCCCCAGTCCCAAAAAGAAAAGGTCTGGGAGGAGGGGTGACCCTGGGCTTTGTCCATCTGGTCTCCAGGGTATCAGGATTGAGATGCCCCAGCCCAGCACACCTGCTCCCCAGAACCAAGTCTCATCTTATTTCTAGAATTCTCCAGGGCTTAGACCTGTTAACAGATGGCGCTTTGCAGGGGTGGCATGTGAGTCCCCCTCTTGTCATCTCCAGGTTGTGAGGGCCAAGACAGACCCAGGAGCCGCTGGGAAGCAGGGGGACTGGACACCTGGCATGGTTAGGCAGCTGCCCTCCCACCCCAGAGCCGCCTCTGCCTCTTCTCCTGGGGGTGAGTGAGTCACACAGTCTGAAGAGCCAGCAGTGAGTCACCCACCAGCCGCCTCTTCAGTCGATTTAGTGATGAAATCGAAAATGCCCTTTCCTATCGCAGCACACGTAAGGCCTTCTCGGGAGGGTTCCGGTAGGGTTGTTCACATCACCGCGTGTACACACATCAGGACCATGTTTGCTTTTTTTGCCGTACTGGGGGTTGAACGCAGGACCTCGCGCCTGCATGCTCTGCAAGTGCTAGACCACTGAGCTGCACCCCCAGCCCATTTTTTTACTTCTTGAGACAGGGTCTTGCTAAGTTTCGCAGACTGCCTCTGGTCTGGAACTTGCGATCCTCCTGCCTCTGCCTCCCGAGCCGCTGGGATGACAGGCATGCGCCACCGCGCCGGGTGGGACCGAGGACATTTTGAAGCACCCTGCTCTGAGAAGGCACCCTGTGTCTCTCTTGAATTGTTCTTTAGATGGGCGCGGGGGTGCCTGCTTGTGATCCCAGCACTGGAGAGGTTGAGGCAGGAGAATCAAAAGTTCCAGGCCAGCCTGGGCTTCACAAGACCGTGTCTCAACCTCCAGAGATCTCTTGTCAAAGTCGGGGAGGGGCCTAGCGTGGTGGCCACCCCTGTGATCCCAGCACCCAGGGAGCGGAGGCAGGAGGATGGCAAGTTCCAGGCCAGCCTGGGCTATGTAATGAGACTTTCTATCAAAAAAACAAGAACAGAAGGCCTCTAAAGCAGACGAGTAAGAGCTGCTGGAATTCCCAGTGGGGTGACCCTGCGTCCTACTGACCCTTTTAGAGTTGGGGCCTTTCCCAGGGTGGCCCAGAGAGCAAGAAGGAAAGGTGTGGCCAGGACGCAGGGAGAGAAGGAAGCGGGCTCTTCTTGGACTGTCCGGCTGACCGGCAGGTGTGTGCGTAAGTAAGGAGGCGGGCGGCGGGCCTGATCCCGTGTGCACACTCACCCAGGAAGCCTTCTTCATCCACGATGATGGTGTAGTCCTCGGGCGTCTCCGTCAGACTGAAGAACTTGCACCTGGGTGGATGGACACACAGACACGGGGCAATCTGGTTAGGCCTGGCGAGGCCCCCTGTGCCAGCTGCTCACTGTAATCCGGCAGGCTGTGACTCAGTTTCCCCAGAGCTCTGATTCCAGGTTAAGAGGCCTGTCTTACTCGCTAGGCCCCTCCCTCTACACTCTGCGAACCAGGGAAGTCGCAGAGAGGCTGATTTTGTCTACCACGCCCCTCCATCTTTGGGGACCCCTACGCGGGACCCCAAGACCCTGTCATGTGCAGGCTAGAGACTTTAAATACCTCTTTTCTGTTTTTTTTTTTTTTTTTTTTTTTTTGGTGCTGGGGGTTGAACCCAGGGCCTTGAGCCTGCATGCTCTGCAAGTGCTGGACCACTGAGCTGCACCCCCGGCCCATTGTTTTACTTTTTGAGACAGGGTCTCGCTAAGTTAACGCAGACTGCCTCTGGTCTCCAACTTGTGATTGTCTTGCCTCCGCGTCCCGAGCTGCTGGGATTATAGGTGTGCACCACTGCACCTGGCGCTAGATCCCTCTTTTCTCAGGGGAGAAAGTGGACAGTGGGCAGCTTTGGTAAGGGTCGTGCGGATGAACCAGCTTTGCCATGGATCCTCCTCCTGTCCTGACCTCTAGGCCTCTGTCCCTGGCCTGTCCTGGCCCCTCTTGACTCTGTCATGTTAAGGCCCAATTTCCACCCTTGACAGTCCAGGCCTTGAGCTACTCTTCTGCTTTAGAGGCCTTCTGTTCTTGGTTTTTTGATAGGAAGTCTCGCTACATAGCCCAGGCTGGCCTGGAACTCGCCATCCTCCTGCCTCCGCTCCCTGAGTGCTGGGATCACGGGTGGCCACCACGCGAGGCCCCTCCCCGACTTTGACAAGAGATCTCTGGAGGTTGACACAGGGGCTCGAGAGGCTCAGGCTGGCCTGGAACTCGCCATCCTCCTGCCTCCGCTCCCTGAGTGCTGGGATCACAGGGGTGGCCACCACGCGAGGCCCCTCCCCGACTTTGACAAGAGATCTCTGGAGGTTGACACAGGGGCTCGAGAGGCCCAGGCTGGCCTGGAACTCGGGGTTTTCTTGCCTCAACCTCTCCAGTGCTGGGATCACAAACAGGCACCCTTGCGCCCATCTTTTAAGAACTAGCAATTTAAAAAAAATTTTTGTTTGTGGTGCTGGGATGAAATCCAGGGCCTCAACAATGCTAGGCAAATGTTCTACTACTGAGCTACAACCCCAGCTCCTCAGCTTAGTCTTTTTTTTTTTTTTTTTTTTTGCGGTACTGGGTGTTGGACCCAGGGCCTCTCGCCTGCACGCTCTGCAAGTGCTGGACCACTGAGCTGCACCCTCAGCCCATTTTACTTCTTTTGAGACAGGGTCTCGCTAAGTGACGCAGACTGCCTCTGGTCTTGAACTTGCGATCCTCCTGCCTCTGCCTCTCAAGCCGCTGGGATTACAGGCGTGTGCCACTGCACTCAGCTTTTTTAACTTTTTGAGACAAGGTCTCACTAAGTTACGCAGAGTGCCTCTGGTCTCGAACTCGTGATCCTTCCGCCTCTGCCTCCCGAGCCACTGGGGTTACAGGCGTGCACCACTGCGCCTGGCTGCTTAGTCTCCTATTTTTGGTAGCAGTTACAAGATGCCACACATTAGCCAAAACGCAAAGAACAGCCCACCAGAAAGGGCGGCTTTTGCCATGTGTCAATCACACCTCAATAAACCTGACCTTCCAGAAAACGCCTGTGCCCAGGTGGTTCAGGGAGGTGGCTTGCTCTCCCCCTGACATTCTGTTCAACCAACAGCATGCACATACGCTTCTGTTGCCCTCCACCGCTTTGGTTTTTCAATTACATCTCTGTCCCCTCGGGTCCCATAGCCAATTTGCAACTCTTGCCTGGGCAAATGCAATCTGTCATTGCTCCAAGGGCAACGGCACCTTTTCAGCTTGTTGTTGTTGTTAGGTGCCATCGAGTCGTGTCTGACTCACAGCGACCCTCTTAGGGTTTTCAATGGCTGTTTCGGGATTGCCTCGGGAGTGGATTGCCAGGTCCTTCTCCCATTTTTGCGATGCTGGGAATCGAACTCGGGACCTTAGAGGCTGCAGAGCGGTGCCCTACCAACTGAGCTAAATCCCAGCCCTTTTCAGCTGGATAAGTGGCAACCCCTGGTCTGCTCTGGCTTTGTCCTAGCAACCCTCGAGCCCTCAGAGAGAGCCTTGGAAGACCCCCAGCCTCCACACTGCTTGGAGCAGGTGCACATGGGGCGGGGAGGGGCTGCCCGCTGGCTGGGAGCCCTGGGAAGGCAAACAGACGGGAGGCTTCCTCTGGCCACCCCAGGGGCCGTAGGGATGCTCCAGAAATAGACGGCGTGAATTACTCTGGAGGGGATAAAGACCAGGAGAAGGCAACCTCGGCCTCTGCGCACACGGGATAAATAAAGAAGCTGTGGAAGCGACCCGACCTCGGGGCAAGGGAGTGCCTGGTCGGCCAGCTGCTGGACGTCCATCTCAGTCAGTGCACTGCGCGCCTTGGCACAGGCAGGGCAGCCCAAGGGACCTGCTGCTCACGCTCCGAGTCACCTCCAGAGCCCAGGCCACCGCGTCTGAGAGCTTCGCTCCCCGCGCAGCCCTCCAGGACCACTCAAATCCATTTTCCCTTCTCTCTCTTTCTTATTTTTTTTTCTTTTGTGGTACTCAGGGGTTGAACCCTGGGCTGGGATTTAGCTCAGTAGGTAGAGCGCTGCGCTGCAGTCTCTGAGGCCCCGAGTTCAATTCCCAGCACCGCAAAAATGGGAGAAGGGCCTGGCAATCCACTCCCAAGGCAATCCTGGAACAGTCAGCCATTGAAAACCCTATGACGGTCGCTATGAGTCGGATACCGACTTGACGGCACCTAACAACAACAGGGGTTGAACCCAAGGCCTTGCACCGACTTTGCAAGTGGTCTGTCATGGAGCTGCACCCCTAGCCCGTTTTTAATTTTTGATTGGAGACAGGGTCTCATTAAGTTACACGGGCTGCCTCTGGCCTCTAATTCGCGATCCTCCTGCCTCAGCCTCCTGAGTTCCTGGGATTACAGGCGTGTGCCACCACACCAGGCCTGTTTCCCCCTCTCTTTCCAACTCTCTCCACCGGATGTGGACTCTGGCAGGGAAGACTGCACCAGCCTCTCGCCTGCTGTGGCTTCTCTAGGTCCTGACTGCCTCCCCCACCCCCAGCTGCATGCCTCTGAAGGATGACGGAGCCAGGTGTGGTGGCGCACACCCCCTATCCTGGCCACCTGGGAGGCCGAGGCAGGAGGATCAGGAGTTTGAGGCCAGAGGCCGACTGTTCCACGTAGTGAGATCCTGCTTCAAAATAAAGCAACAGCCGGGCGCGGTGGCGCACGCCTGTCATCCCAGCGACTCAGGAGGTGGAGGCAGGAGGATCGCAAGGTCGAGACCAGAAGCAGTCTGCGTAACTTAGCGAGACCTTGTCTCAAAAAGTTAAAAAAAAAAAAAGAAAAAAGAAAAAAAGAGGGCTGGGGGTGCAGCTCAGTGGTCCAGCATTTGCAGAGCACGCGGGCGTGAGGCCCTAGGTTCAACCCCTAGTACCGCAAAAATAAATAAATAAGGGGCTGGAGGCACAGCCTAGTGGTGAAGCACTTGCCTAGCAAGTGTAAGAACCTGGGTTCAACCCAAGTACTGCAAAAAAGAAAAAACAAAACAAAACAAACAAAAACAGGAAGAAGCCCATAGCTTTTTGTTTTGCAAATGACCTGTCCGGTCCTCTTACCCAGAGAGGCCCAGAACAGGCTTTCTGCCCTTTCCTGCCACCTGTCCAGCCAACATCAGGCTTTTATTAAAGCAAATCCTCCAAGGTTCTCAGACGCCCACGACGTCACCTGGAATCACAGCCCGGCCTGGCCAGCTGGGAGCGTCTCTTGCAAAGTGCAGCCCATCCCGTGGGGAATGTGGATGCTCTGCCCCCCTCTCTGTGCCTGTTGTCGAGGAGCTGAGGGGTCTAACCCACTTCCGGAGACCACCTGACTCTCCCCACTGCCCCCCCCAACCCGCAGGCCCTGTTTCCTGCTGGGGTTCACGAGGGGCCCTTCATCCACACAGTGAGTGACAGGAGCCGGCAGGGGCTCTTCCTGGTGCCTGGCTTTTCTTCCCAAAGGCAGGCGAGGTGAGGGTGTGCCACGTGCGCCAGGCTCCCTTCTTGCCCCAGCACAGCCTTCTGATCTGGGCCTCTTGGCCCCGGGAGGGGGGGAGGGTGCGGCTCCTGTGCTATTTACACTTCAGCTCCAGCGTCTTGGAGTCACAACGAAGCCCTGAGCTGCTTCTGTGATGTGCAGGGGTTTCTTTATCAGTTAGACTGGAAATAAGCAGGGTGCTGTAGCACTGGTCTGTGATCCCAGCCCTCGGGAGCCTGGGGCAGGAGGATCGCAAGTTCGAGGCCAGCCTGGGCCTCGAGAGACCCCATCTCAACCCCGTGAGATCTTGTCTCTAGGTGGGAGAGGAGCCTGGTGCGGTGGCCACGCCTGTGATCCCGGCATTCAGGAGGCAGAGGTAGGAGGATCACAAGTTTGAGCCCGAGGTAACTGTGTATCTGTTCCCATTTCCCAGGCAGAAGACTGAGGTGTGGCTGGATGAATCCGGGTCCTGCCTTGGGTCCCCCTGGGCCATGGTACCTCCAAGGTGGGGTGGGTGCCCAAGGCAGGGGTGGCTTGCAGCCTATTCCTCTGCGGTCTCCGACCTGCTTACAGATGTGTCACTGGAGACCTGGATGAGAGGATCCAGAACAACGTGTTCTCAGGAAACAAAACCCTGGCCACAGGCCAGCTGACCATCAGCCGGAGAGGAAATGAATAATGGCCGAGGAATATCACCGGGCAGGTGAGACAGGAACGCTCCGTGACACCCAGAGACAGATGCGGCTCGGTAACATCAGTGCAGACAGCAAAACAAGTCCTCAACAAGTCCTCAAACATTACACACGGCTTAGGACTCTTTGTACAGAGATAAAAGCAGCTCTCGTTTAAAAAAGCCCACATCTAGCCAGGTGCGGTGGCACACGCCCGCCATCCCAGCGCTCGGGAGGCTGAGGGTGGAGGATCGGGAGGTCCAGGTCAACCTGCGCTGCGTATTGAGACCCTGTGTCTACACACGACAGCCTGGGGGCGCAGCTCAGGGGCAGAGCACTTGCCTAGCACGTGCAAGGGCCTGGGGTCCATCTCCAGCTTGGCTGGGGACAGAAATAACATATGGCCTCCAGCTGTAGCCCTGTGGCATCTGATCCCGTCGGATCTCGGAAGCTAAGCAGGGTCGGGCCTGGTTAGTCCTTGGATGGGAGACCGCCTGGGAACACCAGGTGCTGGAGGCTTGGGAGAAGGACCCGGCAACCCACTCCCAAAAGTCAACCGCCATTGAAAACCCTATGAACAGCAGAGAAGCACTGACAATAGTGTTTCGCCTGTTGTATGCAGGGTCGCTATGAGACTGATACCGACTTGACGGCACCTAACAACAACTCACCTTCCCGAGGCCACCCAACTTCTTGCCAATACACAGGGCACAGTAAGCGAAACCCTTGCGGCTTAAGCGATCTGCGGGCCCGCTGTACCCCCTGCATCCCCACGCTATTAGCTGGGAACAACGTCCCCCAGCGACAGGGGTTGCAGAGCTCGAGGCCCAGCTGGGCTGTTGCACCGGGCTATTGTCCTGTTGCCCGGCAACCGAGTGCCCTGGCCCCTGGATCACCCCCAGCTCCTGCAGTCACTGCCACTTTAACTCCTGCTCTGCAGCTGGCCTTCGGAACAGCCTGCCCGCGGTGGCCCCTCTGGCTGACCCCATCCTTAGACGGCTGCAGCCCCACTCTAACCTCCAGCCTGAACAGATCTCCCATGACACAGGCCAGCTGGTGAGGCCCCGTGTTCCAGCGCTGCTGCCCCGTCACATCACAGCCCACGCCTCCAGCCACGGAAACCCAGGGCCCCGGGAGAACCCCTTCGCTCTCCTCCTCCAAGCCGTCTGCCTATCCTTGGCTTGCTCCTCCCCCAGGCTCAAGTTTCCCCCACCCTATGAAAGGCCCTCCCTCACCCCTATCTTCTCCTGGGACCTCCACCCTCAAGGACTGTGTCTGCCTGGCCCTCAGCCCCTCCACTGGGCTCCACTCTCCAAGGACCTCCACCAACCGGACCACATGGTCTTGCCCTTATTACCCTCCTGCCCTTGACCGTCAGCGGGTCCCATGTGGCTGGCCAGGGCCTTCCTTGGAACCTGGGACTCCCAGCGAGTCTATTCCACCTCCTCTGGGCTGATGCTTTTTTTTTATTTTTTATTTTTTGCGGTACTGGGGGTTGAACCCAGGACCTTGGGCTTGCATGCTGTGCAAGTGCTGGACCACTGAGCTGCACCCCCAGCCCTTTTTTTTTTTTTCACTTTTTGAGACAGGGTCTCGCTAATTTACGCAGACTGCCTCTGGTCTCGAACTTGCGATCCTCCTGCCTCTGCCTCCTGAGCCGCTGGGCTCTGACACTCTTCTTCTGTTCCCTGTAGGGCCTTTTCTTCTCCTCTCTAATGGAGACAGCTCAAGCGGAACCCCCACGGGCTTTCTAGCCTCACGCTACCCAATTTCTCTCTTAGGGATCCACTGATAGGGACCCAGGCTCCCCCTTCCGACTTGCCTTTCTCTGTCGGTGCATTGTCTTCAACTGTCTTGCATGCATGTCTTTCTCTTTCCTTTTTTTTTTTTGCGGTACTGGGGGTTGAACCCAGGGCCTCGCACCTGCATGCTTTGCAAGTGCTGGACCACTGAGCTGCATCCCCAGCCATTGTTTTACTTTTTGAGACAGGGTCTCGCTAAGTTACACAGACTGCCTCTGGTGTCGAACTTGCGATCCTCCTGCCTCTGCCTCCTCAGCTGCTGGGATGACATGCGTGCACCATCACGCCCGGCTTTTTTTTATTGTTTTTTGAGACAGGGTCTCCCTTGTGGCCCAGTCTGGCCCGGAACTTGTGATCCTCCTGCGTCAGCCTCCCAAATGTAGGGATTACAGACGTGCGCCACCCCACCTGGCTCCTGCATGCATTTCTCACATCCATTCTCTGAGATGGGACTCGCTGTTCCCATTTCCCAGGTGGGGAAACTGAGGCACAGAGAGGCTGAGCGATCTGACAGACTGGGGGCCTGCAAGAGGACCTCCAAGGATGGCTGCGGGGCGCCCTTGTCCTGAGGGGTCGCCGTGCCACTGCACACCAGCCACTCCACTGCAGACTCCCATCGCTGTTCCCCTTGGGCCTGGCTACAGCCAAGCGGCTGGGCAGAGCCAAAGCCAGGGGCTTCCCCCGGCGTGGCCCATGGAGCTGAGTCACCTCTGAGAAGAACATTCCCATCCTCAATGGAGGTGGCCTGGCCGACCCTGGAAACTTGATCTGTTTACTCTCAGCTTCCCAGTCCAGCAGCAAGAGGCCCTGACCCCGCCTCTGCCCTGGGCATCTTGGGCTGCAGTCCCCAGACTCAACCAGGAGGAGCCCTGTTCCAGAATCGCACCTGCAGCCAGAAGGCGGAGGGGGACGGGGCGGAGGAGGTAAGACTGTCCGGCAAAACCCTCTCCAAGATTTCAGATTTATGAACCAGGTAAGATGGGCAGAGGGAAGAGAACTTCCCGTGCTTAATTTGTGGCAGCGTTTAGCACAGGATCCCCATTAAAACCATGGAGGGGCCAGGCATGGTGCTTATGCCTGTAATCCCAGCACTTGGAGGGGGATGGAGGAGGGCTGGGGGTTCATGGCCAGCCTGGGCTACGCAGCGAGATGCTGCCCGAAAAACCCCAAAACAAGAGCCGGGCGCGGTGGCGCATGCCTGTCATCCCAGCAGCTTGGGAGGCGGAGGCAGGAGGATCGCAAGTTTGAGACCAGAGGCAATCTGTGTAACTTAGCGAGACCCTGTCTCTAAAAGTAAAAGAAAATGGGCTGGGGGCGCAGCTCAGTGGTCCAGCACTTGCAGAGCATGCAGGCGCAAGGCCCTGGGTTCAACCCCCAGTACGGGGGGGGGGGGGGGGGGGGGGGGGGGGGGGGGGGGGGGGGGGGGAGGCCTTGTGAGAAACTTAAAGGCGGGAAGATTTATTTGGTCTTGTGGCGTCAGAGGCTTTACGCCATGGTCAGCTGGCTGCATTGCTTCTAAGGCTGGGATGGGCAGAAACATCACAGTCAAAGGGCAGGGCGGAAGCAAGCTGCTTACCTCATGGCGGCCAGGGAGCAGAGAGAGAAAGGGGAAGGATGTGAGACACACCCTTCCAGGACACGCCCTCCACTGGTGCCTCCAGCCAGGCCCCACCTCCTTGTTTCTACCACCTCTCATGACGCCATGAAATTATAAGCACATCAGTGGATTAATCCATTGATGAAAACGGAGCCCTCAAGATCCAGTCACCTCCTCAGATCCCCATCAGCTGGCAACCATGCTTTCTAACACATAAGCCTTTGGGGGACGTTTCAGATTCAAGCCTTTAACCGATCTGCACCCACCGATTCAACCAACTGCCCAATCAAAATTCTTTTCTGACAATAGCACAACTGAGGAAGAGTTGCCCCTTCAACGTAAAGTCGACCTTAATGACAGGAATGGCGTAAAGCCCCTGGGACCTCCTTGTGCTGACGTGGCATGACTCAAAATGAGAAGAAACACAGTGGCTGCAAGAATGGGTTCAGACATAAAAAGATCGTGTGTGTGGCCCAGTGTTGGGTTGTGTTTTACTGTGTTGTACTTAGGGTCATCATGAGTTGGATAAGACTGAATGGCACCCAGTAACAGAAAAAACTGTCTAGGTATCCCTTCACCCTGGCAAGTTGTCACATCCAATTAACCACCTCGGGTTCCACCCCTCACGGTCCACAGAGGGACCCCAGGGGAGGCTGCAATGCAGGACTGCGTCAGCGCAGGCACAGAGGCGGCCCCCAGGCCTGTGTCCCTCTGGCTGGGCTGGGGGTGGGGGGGCTGGTCAAGGACAGCAACCCACGGATCTCAGCCGTCACCGTGATTTGCAACGTCAGCAGTGTCTGCCCGCGCTTGCCCGGGGACAGGGAGTTGCACACAGAGGTGCCTGCGTTTCTGCAGGGGCAGTGGGAGGGACCCCAACCCAAGAAGAGTTTTCGAAAGTCTGGAGCAGGGAACACAACGCCCAGGGTTGCAGGGGATGCGCAGCTAATAAAACACACCGCACGTCAAATGCCTCCCTGCCAGGAAGGAACCGGGGGCTCTGCCTCTCTATTTCCCTTCCTTGCGCTTTCACGGAAGTCTAGCGGAGAGACCGATTTCTTCTTTTTTCCTTCTCTTCCTTTCTGGGCGGTACTGGGGGTGGAACCCAGGGCCTCGCGCATACTTTGCAAGCCCTCTACCACACAGCTGCACCGCTAGTCCGTGTTTTTTGTTGTTGTACTTACTATTATTTTTTTTTAATTGAGACAGGGTCTCACTAAGTTACGCAGGCTGCCTCTGGCCTCGAGCCTGTGATCCTCCTGCCTCAGCCTCCCGCGTTACTGAGATCAGAGACGTGCACCATCGCGGCTGGCTTGCACAGCGTGCACAAGGACACCGGTTCCACTATCAGCACTGAAAATCAAACAGTCTCAGCTGGGACCAGCACAGTGACACGGGGCCCAGTACTGGCTCTCAGGGTGGGTGGACGACACCCATGAGTCCAAGGGGCTGAGGCCACGTGGGGACCCCTGCTTCTGAAGCCAGGGCAGCTGCCACCGAGCTTGGATACGCGGCTGCCATGCAGTGCCTGCACTGTAAGATCTTCCAATTTTCCGAGAAAAGATGGCAAGCCAGACTTCCGTCATCGCTCTCCATGTTTCAGCGTTGGTGGTCGTTTTTAAAAACACTCAGGGCAGGCCAAAGACAACACGTCGGGCCTTACAGATACCCCGTGTTCCTTTCCCAGACCTCCAATGTCTCCCTGTGGCCTGCCGTTTAGGCAGCAGATGTCCTGGGTGGAGAGGGGCAGCTGTGGGTGATCGCTCAGGGTACCTAGGGGCCCTGAGTGAAGGGGCTGCAGGACTCACTGTCCAGAGCTCCTGGGCTGCCTTTGGAGGCACGGTCAGGATGGACTTAAGTGAAGTGTAAACCAGAGAAGATGCAAATGACCTGGGGCCATCTGCCAGCTCTGCCCAACACAGCCACACCTGGGAGCTCCCAACAGTCCGTCCCCCAGCTCCTCCGCAGCCTGACTTTTTCCAGAACTCTCCAGCACCCACCCATGCCTTCAGCCTGAGGGTCAACGCTGTCAGATATGACCGGGTGGGCCTGGGTGACCCTGTGCCCTGGGCTCCCCAACATCCCTGGGGTACACTGCTTGTTCCTCTTCATCCCCTCCTTTCCATTGCATGGGATGACTGGACCTATGGGATGCAGAGGGCAGGGCAGCTGACCTGGGCACAGGGGTCAACAGGGGTCAAGTCCGAGAGGGGCCTCGATTCCAGAAGGAACCCCGCTGAGAATTCCTGCCAGGGCATCAGCCACACGACTGGGTCCTCCAGAGCCCACCAGCTGCACAGCCACCCCCGCCCCTCGCCGTGTCCCCGCTTCCCCCAGTGTGTCGGTGGTCGCTCACTCTCTCCAGGGCTTTTCTGATGTTCCTGGCATCCTGGAGTCCCGGCAGACCCCAGTGGGTGCCAAGAACCTTGGGGATTAACCACAGGGGAGTGGCCAGGTGGGGGCTGGAGCCACAGCTGCAGCCCATGGGGTCACCTGGACCTGGATTCAGGTGGAGGCTGCCCGGATGTATGTGCCAGGTGGGAAAGTTCTAGAACCGTGAACTGTCCCGCTCTATCGCCTCTGACCCCGTGTAGCTATCTATATTCAAATTAAGCGAAACATTTTTAAGCCTCTCCCTGCCAGGCCAGGGTGGCGCCTGCCTGTGATCCCAGCACTCAGGAGGCAGAGGCAGGAGGAGCGAGCGGTCCAGGCCAGCTTGGGCCTCGTGAGACCCTGTCCCGTGACACGTACACTGTGTGACGTGGGCAAGTGACTGAACGGCTTGTCTCTTCTGTCACTTGGACAGAGGACCGATCCGTCCTTCCTCCCCGTCCTCCTCCTTTTTGGTTTCTTTCAGTACTTGGGGGTTGAGCCCAGGGCCTCACACATGCGTTGCAACTGCTCTACCCCTGGGCTGCACCCCCCAGCCCATTTTTTATTTTTTATCTTGAGACAGGGTCTCGCCGAGCTATGCAGGCTGCCTCTGGCCTCCAACCGGCCATCCTTGTGCCTCAGCCTCCCACGTGGCTGGGATGACAGGTGTGGGCCGCTGCTCCTGGCTTTTGTTGCTGTCGATTTTGTTTTGAGACCGGGTCTTGCTAGGTAGCCCAGGTTGGCCTTGAAGCGCAACCCCTCCTGTCCGAGCCTCGTGGGTGCTGAATTACAAGGGTGACCCCCATGCCTGCCCAGGGCACCCCCTCTCTGCCCAGCTCTTTGTGGGGAAAAGCCCGCCCCAGCGTGGACGGGGTCGCGCTCCAGGAAGACCTGCGGATCGGGAGACCGCTGTAAACCCACCACAGCAGGCCCCAGGCCAGAGCCGCCCTGAGCCCCAGAGGAGGAAGCCTGAACCCTGAGAGCCAGCTTCCACCGCTGCCTTTCCAGAATGGAGTCGTCACCAGGTAGGGTGGCGGTGGTGGGGGGCACAAAGAAGGCCGGTCCTGGGTGAGGCTGGAGGGGAGAGAGGACGGGTCACATGGCCTCCAGGAGGCCCAGCCTGGCCTCTGTGGGAAAAATGGACCTGACCTTGACACCGGGCGCCAGCTGCATGGGAGGAGGGCGGAACCCCCTTCCCTCCCTGAGGACAGGGCTGGGCGGCTCCTGGGAGCCTCTGCTCAGGGCCACGGCCTTGGCTGGGTCACAGTGGGGGAGGCGTCAGGTTATGCCCTCCACCCAGCGCCTCTCCAGGGCCCAGCACCCTATCATCTATAAGTGAGAAACTGAGGCTCCACAGAGCTATCAGGTCTCAGAGCCCCCCAATACCTACTTTTTCTCCTCCACTCACCCCAAAAGCTCCGTACTAAGAAGAGAACGGCGAGGCCAGCTGGGGGCTGCGGGCTCTGGGAGGTTGTTTCCCATCATCCTGCCTGCCTACGAGGAAACTGAGGCTCACAGAGTGTAGACCCCCCGACTAGGGGCCCAGCCGATAAAGGACTCCAAGCCGCCAGTCACGCTAAGCTAGCTTGGTGGTTTAAGAATGTGGGCTTCAGCCGGGCATGGTGGTGCACACCTGTTATCCCAGTGACCCGGTAGGCAGAGGCGGGAGGATCGCAAGTTCGAGGCCAGAGGCAGCCTGTGTAATTTAGTGAGACTGTCTCAAAAAAGCAAAAAAAAGGGGCTGGGGGTGTAGCTCAGTGGTCCAGCAC
Source organism: Pedetes capensis (assembly GCA_007922755.1). NCBI lineage: Eukaryota > Metazoa > Chordata > Mammalia > Rodentia > Pedetidae > Pedetes > Pedetes capensis. The sequence continues at coordinate 46,387 of VMDO01008715.1, forward strand.
TTGCAAAGCATGCAAGCGCAAGGCTCTGGGTTCAACCCCCAGTACCCCAAACAAACAAATAAACATGGGCTTCAGAGCCAGAGGACACGGGTTCAAGTCCCCCTTCCTCAGGAATGTAGCAATGTCAAAGGGTGTGGCAAAAAGCAGACCACAGTTCCTCAAACTTTAACTTATTCTTTTGCTGCTGGGGGCAGAATCAGGGCCTCGGGCTAGGCGAGTGCTCCACCACGGAGCTATGGCCCCGGCCTTCCTCAAAAACTTTACACACAGAATTAGCGTATCACCCAGCAATTCCGCGTCCAGCTATATGCCCAAGAGAAATGTAGGTAGACACAAAAACTTGTACATGGCTGTTCCCAGCAGTGTTAGTCAGAATCATTCAAAAGGAGAAGCAATCCACAGGTCAATCAATGGATGAATAAATATAAATGAAGTATACCCACCTACTGGAATATTATGTAGCCCTAAAAAAGAAACAAGATTGGTATCTGCTACAACACGGATGGACTTTGAAGATATACTGCCAAGCGTAAGAAGACATCAGAAAGGACCATGTATTGTAGCATTCCTTCCACATGAAATGTCCAGACAGACAAGAGATAGGAAGTAAATTAGTGCTACCACAGGTTTGGCTAGGGTAGAAAACTGGTATGTTTTCTTTTTGGGTGGTGAACTTTTCTGGAATTGGACAGTGGCAGAAAAGCACAACTCTGTGAATTATGCTAGAAGCCACTGAACCATAAATTCGAAAAGGGTGAGTTGTATGGTATGCGAGTTCTGTCTCATAAAGCTGTTAGGAAAAAAATCCTTACTTTTTTTTTTTTTTTGTGGTACTAGGGAGTTGAATCCAGGAGTTTGTGCTTGCATACTTTGCAAGTGCTGTACCACTGAGCCGCACCCCAGCCCATTCTTTTTTACTTTTTATTTAGAGACAGGTTCTGGCTAAGTTACGCAGGCTCCCTCTGGTCTCAAACTTGTTATCCTCCTGCTCTGCCTCCTGAGCGCGAAGGGTTGGTATGGGTTAGACATGAAACGCACCCCTTAAAGTCATGTGTTGAAGGCTTGGTCTCCAATGCAATGTCCAGAAGTCAGGGTTCAGGGAAGAGACTGGATCAAGAGGGCAATGACCCCATCAATGGATTCATTTAAGGGCATTATTGGGAAGTGGTAGACCCTAGGTCACTGGGGGTTAGGGTTAGTCTCAACCTCGTGAGATCTCATCTCAAGGTGGGGGAGGAGCCTAATGTGGTAGCCACGCCTGTGACACCAGCACTCGGAAGGTAGAGGCAGGAGGATCGCAAGTTCCAGGCTAGAGGCAGCTTGTGTAACTTAGTGAGACCCTGACTCAAAATAAAAGCTAAAAATAGGGCTGGGTGTACAGCTCAGGGGTAGTTGTTATTGTTAGGTGCCAAAGAGTTGTCTCCGACTCATAGCAACCCTCCCAGGGTTTCCAATGGCTGACTGTTTCGGGGTTACCTCTGGAGTGGGTTGCCACATCCTTCTCCCATTTTTGTGGGGCTGGCGATCAAACTCGGGACCTCAGAGACTTGCAGAGTGGCGTTCTACCAACAGAGCTGAATCCCAGCTCAGGGGTAGAGTGCTTGCGAAGTACGTGTAAGGCCTTGGGTTCAACCCCCTACTGCTGCAGAAGAGAAACACCACTGTAGTCACAGATACACAACAGAAAGTTGGCCACGTTAGCCATGTCCACGGAGACAGTTCTGTGGCACTAAGGACACTCACTGTATTGAGCAACCAGCACTCTCCATCCACCTGCAGAGCTCTCTTCCTCTTGCAAAACTGAAACCCTATAGTCGTGAGGCAAGGAGTCCGCGTCCCTCCCCCAGCCCCTGGCAACCACCAGCCTCCTTTCCATCTCTGCTTTTGATGCCTCTGCAGACCTTGAATTCGTGGCATCGCACACGACTCGTCTCTTCGGTGAGCGCCTTACATAATGTCCTCATTGTTCATCCAGGCTGAGGCAAGTGTCAGCGTGTCCTCCCTTTTTAAGGTTGAATAATATTTCATCATGCGTGTGTAGCACATGCTGTTTATCCATCCGTGTGTTGACGGACACTTGGGCTGCTTCCACGTTTTAGCTCTTGGGAGCGAGGCTGGTGTGAGCGCAGAGATTAACTCTTCCAGACCCTGCTTCAGTGGTTTGGCACATACATACACGGAAGCGGAAGGAGGTAGTGGGTGCTACTGTAAATCTACTTTTAATTTTTTTGGGGGAACTGCTAGACTATTTTCTGTACCGCAGGTACCGTTTTACATTCCCACCAAGGACACACAAGGGGTCCACTCCTTTGCCAACACTTACTACTTTCTGTTTTTGCTTTTGTTGTTATCGTTTGGGCTCTGATTTTGAGACGGGGTTAGTCTGGGCTGGCCTCAAACTCGAGACACTCCAGCCTCAGCTTCCTGAGGGCTGGGGTCACAGGCATGGCCACCATGCCAGGCTCCTCCCCAACCTTGAGACGAGATTCCCCAAGGCTAAGACAGGGTCTCAAGAAGCCCAGGCTAGCCCGGAACTTGTGATCTTTGAGTGCTGGGATCACAAGCAGGTGCCGCCACACCCAGGTCCTTTTCTTTCTTTCTCTCCCCTCCCTCCCTTCCTTCTTTCTTCCTTCCTTTTCTTTCTCTCCCCTCCTTCCATTCCTTCTTTCCCTCCCTCCCTCCCTCCTTCTTTCTTTTCTTTTCTTTCTCTCTCTCTCTCCCCTCTTTCTTTAATAGTAGCCATCAAAGTGGGGCTGAGAAGCCCCCACGTATTTAAGGCCTCACACCTGCTCCAGAAGCTTCCTTCCTTGGTCCCCGTGTCTTTGGGTGGTGGTGCCTGCTGGTCACCTGGGTCTCAGCTCCCAGGGCCTCTCCAGGACCAGGCCTCAAGCACACCCCGCCCCTCCCCCCACGCCATCACTTTCCCGCCCTAGTGACTTCAGGGCACTTAGATGCTCTCAGAAATGTTTTGGGTTTATTTATTGTCTTTGGCAAACGAACCCCCATAATCTCAGGAACTCTCATCCCCTTGGGGATCCCCGGGGGGCAGGACAGTGCCTGGCCCATGGGGGGGTCTCAGGAGACATCAGATGAAAGGATAAAGACAGTAAAGCAGGAAGCCCGGGTTGACAGACACTGGCCGTGTCCACCTACAGCCCACGTGGGTCCTGAAGCTGCTGACAGAGGCCAGCCGTGGTCAGAGAGAGCACGGTGAGGGAGGCGAGGGAGAGGCAGGAACCAGGCTCACCTGGGGCCACTTAGTGCAGTGACAAAGAACCCACCCGCCTCCAAAGACCTGGGAAAAGTCAGAGCGGACACTGTTCGACACACCCGAGGTCTAAAAAATTAATTAGTTTTCTTAAAATTCCTTTCTCCTCCCCCTCCTCTTCCTTTTTTCTTCTTCTGGTAATCTCAGGGGCTTCCTAGAGGACATGATGCTAGCGCCAACGCTAGGGAGAGTGTCTGTCAGGTTTCAGGACTCATGAGAGCTATCTAGCTCAGTGCTCCCCAACCTTTTTGGCACCAGGGACTGATTTCGTGAAAGGTAATTTTTCCCAAAGACTTAGGGGTGGGGATTTGGGATGACTCAAGTGCATTATATTTATTATATAAATACAGATGAAGCTTCACTCGCTCTCCCATGGCTCACCTCCTGCGGTGTGGTCTGGTTCCTATCAGGCCATGGATTGGTACTGGTCCGAGGTCCAAGGATTGGAGATCCCTGATCTAGTTGGACTAAAGGTGGGGTGAGTACACATTCTGGTTTGCTCTGTTGTCTGGGGCAGTTATCTTTACTACTGGCTGCTATCCTTAAAAATGGGCCCATCTGAAATATAAATGACACAGTCACAAAATAAATTACCCCAAATCTCAGGGGTTTGAAACAACAGCAACTTTCATTATCTCTCAGGGTTCCTACGGATTAGGAATTTGGGTGTGGCCCAGCTGGGCAGTTCTGGTAGAGGATCACCTAAGAGGGTGCAGTCAGGGTGCCAGCTGGGACAATGATCCATGGGAAGGCTTACCATCGGCGCTACACTGGGCTGATTGAGTGTCCTTACAACATGGCAGCTAGTTTCCCACCAAGCAAGGGATCCAAGCGACAGAGCACATGGGGAGGAAGCTATCATTTTATCACCTACCCTTGGAAGTCCTCGAGCACCACTTCTGCCATCTCTTACTCATTAGCACAGTCACTAAGCTGGACTTTTAAAAGCAGGAAGGGTAGAGGGACTCCAGCTTTTGAAGAAAAGAATGTCCAAATCAAGGATAGTTTTTAAACTACCACAGTTGTTACAAGATAGGACATGTGGGGGTGGGAAGGGCAGAAAGCCAGGGAGGCCAGAAGGTATCAGGTTAAGGGACAGTCATGATGCTGGGTGGGATGATGAATCTCGATTATCAACTTGATTGGACTGAGAACCACCTGGGAGACTTGTAAAGCACACCTCTGGGTGTGTCTGTGAGGGAGTATCCAGAGAGGATTAGATAATGAGGGCTCTGAGCTAACTACTGGTTTAATCTCTGACAGGCTCAACACTTGAATAGACTACTGGGAGGTGGAGCCTGGCTGCAGGAAGTAGGTCACTGGGGGTGTGTCCCTGGGGACCATATCTTGCCCTGGTCTCTTCCTGTTATGGCTCCTCTCTGCTTCCTGTCCGCCATGATGTGAACTGCTTCGCCACACCCTCCCAGCCATGATGGATTGAAACCTCCGAAACCACGGACCAAATAAATCTTTCCTCTCTTACGTTGTTCATGTCAGGTATTTGGCCACAGCCACAATAAAACTAAGACACTATGTAAGGGGAGTAGAACCAGAGGCAAGTGGGCAGTCTGAGGAATCTGAGCAAGGCGGAGATGTGGCCAGGGGTTCGGAATGAACATACGAATCTGTCCACCCACAGTGGGCCTCCTTCTGGGCCTCTACCTTTGGCAGAGAGCACATCTCCTGTTCTGCCCACCGGACAGAAGCTCCCTTTGCATCCCACCCTGGTCCTTGAGAAAGCACGCGCTCACTGCAGGTTTTCTGCATCAACAGAATGCACCAATCTGCATGACCCAACCCCAGGCTGTGGTCATGCTGACCACACAGCGGCAGCCTCCCCTCCCAGACACCTCTCTTTACTTCTCCAGCCTTTAGACCTTTGCTCATGCTGTTCCTCCTGCCACAGGATATGGCTGAACTGGCCACGAGGGCTGCCCCAGAAGCTGACAGAAACCCTCCCACTCCGTCCTCTCCCCACCTGTACCCCTCCCTGGCCCCTCACTCCTACTCCCTCCCCGGACCCTCTTCCTCCACCCCAGAATCTCCTCACATCTTCCCACGCCATCCCAATCCTAACTCAGATGGAGCCACCTCCTCTAGGAAGCCAGACCGGCTAGCTGCTCTGAGGTCCTAGAATGTTCCGGTTGCCCTTTCCACAGGTCCTAACCCACAGGAGCAACGCTCTCCAAGGGCAGAAACAGTCTTTCCACTTCGAGAATCAGAACGTGATGATGTGGGTAAGGAATCGGTTCTCTCCTCACGGACTGGTGCAAGCTGGCTTAAGCAGGGCATAATCTCTCTCTTCTCCTTTTTCCTCTTCTTCCTCCTCCCATTTCTCCTCTTCCTTGCTGCCACTACTGCTGCTACTGTTTCTTCTTCTTTCTCCTCCTCCTTCTCCTATTCTTCTTCTTCTTTTCCTTCCCCTCCTCCTCCTCCTCCTCCTCCTCCTCCTTCTCTCTCTCTCTCTCTCTCCCCACTTACTGGGGCTTACAGCCTTTAGATCCAGTTCAAAGCACTTAATATTCTTTATCTCATAACCTGTCTTCAGGACAACCCAGGGCATGGGCATGATTGTTAGCCCCAGTTCACAGATAAGAAGCAGACAGCTCAGAGAGGTCAAGCAACTTGCCCAAGGTCACACTGCCGGGATGTTACAGTGCCAGGCCTCCCCTGGATGCCTCCCAGGGCCTTACCTCCCCTTCCAGCCTGTCTTTCCTCTAAATGCAATCAGATGGTGGCCTCAGCCCACTACATGCAGGGGAACGAAAAAGAGCTGGGCAGACTTTTTGCAATTTTAAGCTCCCTTCCCATAAATGCCTTTCTTGTCACTAGTGTCCATGGTAGTCTGTAGCTATAGCCCTGTGGCGTCAGATCTCAGAAGCTAAGCAGGGTCGGGCCTGGTTAGCCCTCAGATGGGAGACCGCCTGGGAACACCAGGTGCTGTAGGCTTGGGAGAAGGACCTGGTAACCCAATCCCAAAAAACAATCTGCCACTGCAAGCCCTATGAACAGCAGAGAAGCACTGACAATAGTGTTTTGCCTGTTGTACACAGGGTCGCTGAGTCAGATACCGACTTGATGGCACCTAACAACAAGTGTCCATGGTGGCTTGTTGTCAGCAACGTCGGCCATGGGGAGCCATGTGAGGGGGACCGGCACAGGCTGCCACAAACCAGGGACCTCAGTCACAGACCTGACCTAGGTGGTGGCTGTGGGAGCTCCTACAGACAGATTCTTTTTGCATGCGTGCCAATCAAATGAAATGAGTCTTTTTTTTCCCCTTCTGTTTTGTTATGTCTTGTGTTATCTGAGACAGAGTTTCACCATGTAGCCCAGGCTGGCTGGAACACGTGATCCTCCTGCCTCCGCCTCCCGAGCGCTGGGATCACAGGCGTGGCCACCATGACAGGCTCCGCCCCCATCTTGAGCTAAGATTTCCCGAAGTTCAGATAGGGTCTGCTGAGGCCCTGGTTGGCCTGGATCTTGCCATCCTCCTGCCTCAGCCTCCCAAGTGCTGGGATCACAGGCATGGCCACCCCTCCAGGCTCCTCCGGGACCTGGAGACGAGATCTTGCGAGGTTCAGACAGGGTCTCGTGAGGCCCAGGCTGGTGGCCTGGATTTCGCGATCCTCCTGCCTCAGCCTCCCAAGTGCTGGAATCACAGGCGGGTGCCAAGAAGCCTGGCACAAGATGGGCTTTCTAAGGTAGCATTTCACGGCAGCAGCACGCCCCTGCCTCTGTGGCTGTGGCCTTGGCAATCCCCCTCCATCGAGGCTCCTGGTGACAGGGAGTGTCTATCAGTGTGTTCAGACACCTGGCCCATCGAGGCAGGCCCTCCAGTCACACTTCCTGGGTTCAAATCCCAGCTCTGCCACTTCTGCGTGTTGTTGGGCCTCCGCCTACCTCAATGCTCATCTGTAAAATGGTGATAACACAGCTCTACTCTGGCTGGGGTAATGATGACATGAGCTTGCAGAAGCCTGGTGCTTAGCACCTGCAAGGTACTGAGTGCCTCGCAGGTGTGAGCCCTTGCTACTGTTGCCATTGTTGTTATTACTGTATCTTCCTAACTGCTTCTGCTTTTGCCATGCAGGGGGCAGAGAACAACCGCATATGCCAAAGGGCCTGACTGCACCGGGGAAGAATGAGCAGATCTCTTGTCCAACCTCCAGCCCCCTCCAACTCGTTCCTGTATTCTGAAGCTCCCCTGGCTCTGGCTGGACTCCCAGGCCTGGGTGAGGCTGGTTACGGCCTCCAGTGTTTGGGTTGAGCAAGGCAGGGGTGCTTCCAGACTAAGGCAGACCAGGAAGAAGGACCCCCAAATAATTAGCTATTGAAAACTATGAATAGCAGAGTAATACTGCCAAATATAGTGTCAGAAAGTGAGCCCCCCAGGCCAGTAGGCATTCAAGAGACTGGGGAAGAGTTGCCTCCTCACAGTAGAGTCGACCTTAATGAGGGGAGTAGAGTAAAACCCCTAGGACCTCCTTTTGCTGATGTGGCACGACTCCAAATGAGAAGAAACACAGTGGCTGCAACAATGGGCAATAAAAAGATCGTGTGCGTGACGCTGTCTGGTGGTGTTTTGTTCTGTTGCACACAGGATCGCTGTGAGTCAGTCCTGACTCAGGGGCACCTAACAACAGAGGCAGGGGGGCAGTGCCAGGCTCCAGCCTCTATTGGGAACTCATGTAGCTGTCTGTGCTCAGAACCTTCTCTGTAGGCCTGGTATTGGAGTCAGCCTCCAGGTCTCTGCAGGACCCAGTGCCTCCAACAGCCTGGGCACACAGAGCCGGCCACTCATCCACAGCTCCTGGGTCCTCCACCTCCCGGTGGCTGGAAGACTTCAGTGGTGAGTCCTGATTGGCCCATGATGGTCTCATTTCCTGTGCCCGTGATAGGCTGAGCCTCAAGCACGTGACCTAGTTCTGACCAATGAGCTGAGGGAGTCTGGGCAGGGCTTTGGGTAACCCCTGGACAGGTTTTCTCAGGGAACATCCTGGACACCACAGCCCTGACCCTGGCTGGGTTTCTCCCTGCCTGTAATGCCTGGATCTGGACCAGGCATTATACAGAGCGATCCTCTGGGGTGCCAAGGAGGGCCAAAGGTTTCAAGTTAACTAACCCTGGAGCAGGCGAGTAGGTAACTTCTTACATGAGGCTCAAACTTCATTGTGGTTAAGCCATGGCTTTTTGTTACTTGCAGACCAAAGCACCCTTGTCAATATTCCATGATTACTTTTTTTGTGGGGAGAGGGGGTGTTGGAAAAAAAGGCCTCACTATGTAGGCCAGGCTGGCCTCAAACTCATGATCCTCCCTCCAGCCTCAGCCTTCCCAGTGCTAGGATGACAAGTGGGCCTGCAACTTTTTTTTCCCCCGCTAGCACTAGGGGTTGGATCCAGGGTTTCACACATGCCTGGTAAGAGTTCCACCATTCAGCCACAACCCCCAGCCCCTTTTTCACTTTTTTCTTTTGAGACAGGGTCTAGTTAAGTTGCACAGGCTGCCTCTAGCCTCCAACTTGCCATCCACCTGCCTCTGGCTCCTTGAGTAGCTGGGGTGACAGGTGTGCACCACCGCGCCTGATTACTTTTCATCTTCTTACAGATTAAGTCCATCCTGGAGGAGGAAGGGCTAGGGTTGGCTGTGCACTCAAGGAAGACTTCCTGGAGGAGGTAATGCTAAAGAGGAGTCTAAGAGGATGAACAGGTGGACAGAGTGGGGAAGGCGAGGATCCACAGTCTAGGTAGAAGAGGTGGACGGAACAGAGGCCCAGAGGCTGGAGACACCAGAGGGTGTATATGGGGTCACGGGGAATAATCTGTGTGGATGGAGGCCCAAGGGGTAAGGCAGGCCACGGAGGTTAACCGTAATGACGGAGGGGAGATCTGGGGATGGTCTTGATGTTGTGCACTCCAATCTCACCCTCTACCTTTTATAGAGAATAAGTGTGCTCAACTGCCCTTCAGACCTCCTATGCCAGCCATTCTTTTGACACCCTACATCAGCCACGCCTGGATGCACCCCAAATGTCCTGGGTGGAGGCTGTCTCAGCTGAGCTGGGCCAGGGTGGCTGAGCCCTGCTTCTACCAGGTGTGACTCTGCCTTTCAGGTCTCCTCCAGTCCCGGGACACGGATCAGAGATGCTGGCAAACCTGTGGCTGAAATCTGGGTGGCTCTGTGCAGAGGGGGACAATCCACTACAGTTACTAAAGACACGTAAAGCAGTGCGCTGAGGGCAGAGGAGCCTGCAGCTGTACCACCGTGGCGTTCGATCCCGTCAGGATCCTGTCAGATCTCTGAAGCTAAGCAGGGTCGGCCCTGGTTTGTACTAAGATGGGAGACTGCCTGGGAACACTAGGTGTTGCAGGCCTGGGAGAAGGACCCAGCAGCCCACTCCCAAAAATCAATCTGCCATTGAAAACCCTATGAATAGCAGAGAAGCACTGACAATACTGTTTTGCCTGTTGTATGAAGGGTTGCTATGACTCGACAGCACCTAACAATAACACACTGGCATATGTGTACCTGGGGGCCAAGCTCCCCTTTTCCACCTGACTAGTTCCCACTAAAGCCCGATCATCCAGTACCAACTCCTCCAGGAAGCCTGCCAGGCTCCTCCATTCCTCTCCTTCCCCAACTCCACCCTGCTATCACAACCTCTTTCCTTTGTTCCACTCGGGCTGTGGGTTTTGAAGAGGGAAGGGCGTGTACGCCTGCATGCCTTGGCCCCACCTGGCCCCTGCACACAGTGAGTGTCGCCCAGTGCCACTTCCCTCCCCATGCCCCACCCGAGGGAGACCCCAGGCGGAGGAAGTGACCAAGTCTGCTGGGGGGTGGAAGGGTGGGGGCTCGGGAAAGGTTTCAGAGTGCCACCACTAGATCGTGAGGGTGGGGGTGAAATCTAGTGGGGTTGGGGGAGGACATTCCAGGAAGAGATGAAAGAGGTACAGGTGCGGCGCAGAAACAGGGAGAGCCGGTAAACTGAGGGTCACCAGCCCCGGCGTGCTTGGTGGGCTGTGATTAAAGACAAGGACTCCACATCCAGATTCCCAAAAGGCCTTGCCGGCCAACCAGGGATCTGCCCCAAGACAAAGTGACTGGCAAGTTTTAAACAGGCAGATATTCAGGGGCTGCTGGACTAGCCTGGGTTAAACAGGTTTTGGGGAATGGGGTGACGACAGGGATCCTGGCCCCCCACGTGGGACAGGTATTTCAGGAAAACTCAAGGGGAATCGAAAGTACTACCTGAAGGCTGATTATTGGAAATAGCTTAAGTAATGAATCTGCCCTCCACTATGCATGATACTTGCTAAACAGCCAATTCCGCAGGGCGCGGTGGCACTCGTTTGTAATCCTAGCGACTTGGGAGGCAGAGGCAAGAGGATCGTGAATTTGAGGCCAGAGGCGGCCTCCGTAATGGAGCGAGACCTTGTCTCAAGATATAAAATAAAAACGGAGCTGGGGGTGCGGCTCGGTGGTGGAGCGCTTGTAAAGCATGTGCGAGGCTCTGGGTTCAGCCCCCCAGTGCCATAAAAAGCGATTTCTGCATTCTCTCCAGGGCATACATAGAGCAGCTCTATGAAAATGAGCCGGCCGAGCGGTGCCACATCCATGTCACACACAGCCAAGGGGACAGCCAGAGAAGGGATGGAGATCTGGCCTCCGGCACTCAGGCACCGCGAGGGCCCAACCCCTTAAGCCACACCTGGGCTCATAGTGCACACGGGGCGGCAGGTCCTTGGCCATTTGACAAACGTGCTCGGTCATTTCTGGAGCCCGGTCCTGGAGACAAGGAGGTGACCTTTGACCCCTGAGTCATCTTGAGGGTGGACTGGCCACCTGGGCCTCTCGAGCTGCCCATGACCATGACGGAGAGGAAAAAAAGGGGACCTGTGAAGAGACAGGATTCCCAGTGGTCACACAGGACAGCGGGGCGTCCTTCTGGGCCATGCCTATTTATGAGCTCTCCGAGATGGGACAGTGTATGTGCTTATATGTGTGGGGGGTGCCCAAAGACGACTAGCCCCTCCACAAAGGAAGACGGACAGAGGAAGCCAGACTGAGGGCCAGGGGTTGTCCTGTTACCTCCAGCTTTGGACCTTCAGGGAACACCATGGGCTTGGGGGGCAGAGGGCAGAGGGCAGAGAGATGCAGGATCCGATGGTGTCAACAGCCAGAGGGGGCTCTGTGTACCGGGGGTGGGGGACAGGTGGAGCATTTGGGCTGTTAGCTTTTGTTTCCAAGTGGCCTGTTTAATGATTACCCTTAGCGATCAAAGGAGCACCCGGGCTCTCCCCAGGCAAGGATTCTGAACCTCTAGACCCCACGGAGGAGCAGCAGCAGCAGCAGCCTCAGCCGGAGAGGAGAAGAAAGTAAACAAGAGGCACCGGCAGATCTGGCAGCATCTCACAAACAATGGCGGGACTCAGCTGCCCGCTCAGACCCGTCAAAGTGAGGTTTCCAAGCCAGAACTTTAACAGACAAATAACAGGCTCCGGGTGAATTATTTCCCTGTGTCCCCAGAGCTCAGAGCTGAAAAGGTGGGGGGACAGGGGGACGGCACGGAGGACTGTCATTTTAACTTAACCTTGACCTGCAATGTATTCATTCATTTTGCACTGAGGGAGAAACCACGTCCCCCCGGCCCCCAAAACCCAACCGGCAACAACTTCATCATCTTAACAGTCACAATGGTAGGCGACAAGGGAGTTAAGTTACAGCAGCTAATTCACCCTGGGCTCAGGATCCTTAAAAAAACAACAACAACAAATGAATAAATAAATATAAATAAACAACTCTGACTCAAAGCATCTACCCGAGCTCACAGAGTCTAACCCTTACCTTGCACCGGGGAAATCTAAGTTAAAAAAAAAATTTTTTTTTCTTCTTCTTCCTTTTACCTCCTAAGGCCTTCAACTATTTCCCCCCCTACAGCATCCAAGGCCAGCCTCAAAGCAAATCCATAAACACGCCTGCCCCTCCCCTCCCACGGTTCGCCAACCTCCACCCCCCCACTTCCCAAGACCCCAAGGAGAAAAGAAAGCATCCCGGCGACCCGTCGCCCGCAGCCCCTCCCCGGGCTCTCCAGCCGCCCCGCACCCCTCGCCAAAGCCACCTGGAGACCCCGACATCCCGCTAATGGTTTTATGATTTTTCTGCTCCCCCTCCCCCCGCCGCGGCGACAGGGGGCCCGGCCCAGCCGAGGGCGGCGGGGGGGCGGGGGGGATGGGGCGCCTTAGTTTGTTTTTCCCACCGCCGCGCTCCCCACACCTGTTTACCCTCCATTCATTCATTCGTTCGCTCATTCATTCATTCATTCGCGGACTCGCCGATGGGGGCCGCCCGGGGGTGGTGGTGGTGGCGGTGTCCGGAGGTCTCGGGGAAGGGGGCTGAGATCGAGGGGTGCGGGGTGGGGGTGCGGGGGGTCGGGGAGGGGGGACACCCCGGCGCGGGGCGGCCGGGGCGCCTTGGCGCGGGCGCGGGCGAAGTTGCGTTGCGGGCGCCCCTTTGTCTGCGCCCCCGGCGGGCGCCGCGTCCCCGGCGCTCACCTGGTCTTGGAGGACAGGAAGGCGAGCTTGACGAGGCCGTAGGTGAACAGCGGCAGGCTCTCCTTGGCGACGCTGGCAACTTGCAGCCGGTGCTCCAGGATGTGGAGTTCCATCGTCCGCCCGCGCCCCGCGGCGGCGCATCGGCGGGGGGCAGCGCCGAGGCCCCCGCCCCCTGCGCGCCCCGCCGGGCACCCGGGGCTCGCTCGGCGCCGGGCGGCGGCGTGCGGGGCGGCGGTGGGGGGCGGCCGGCGGGGCTGCCAAGTTGCAACAAAAAAAAAAAAAGAAAAAGGGGGAGCTGTGGGGGAGCCGGCGGGCGGGCGAGGGAGCGAGCGACGCCGGCCGAGCGGCGGAGCAGCGGTGCGCGGCGCCCGGCAGCTGGTGCTCGCTGTAACAAACAACTTGCCACTCAAACGCCGGCCGCAGCGCGCAGGCGCGCCCGCGCGCGGCATGCCGGGACTTGTAGTCCGTGCGCTGCTGCCGGCGAGGCTCGGCCTGAGGTCGCGGGGGGAGGGGCGGGCGGGGCGGGGCCGCCGCCGCCGCCGCCGCCGCCGCCGCCGCCGCCGCCGCGCCGCGGAGCGCGAGGGCCACAGGGGCCGCGCGGGGGCCGCGCGGGGCGCTGGGGAACCAGCCCGAGCCTGGGCGGGTGCGCGCGCGCGCTGCCACTCACTCGGGCTCGGGGCGAGGCGCTGTGGGGTGACGAGCGGGTGACCCCTCCACCCCCCCAAAAAAAAATAAATAAAAACAACTCCAGAGCTGGAGGAGGCTCGAATCTGGGGTGCAAGGGAGAGGTTAGGGGACTCAGGGATGACACTGTGGAGAGGCTAAGCTGAGAGAGGGGGTGCTGGGGACAGAGAGGGGTTTGAGGGGTGCAAGACGGCGGTCTCCCTGCAACCCCCTCACCTCCCGGGAGAGGATGTCAGGCTGTGTACTGAAGGATGAATGGGGGCCAGGAGCTTTGGGGCGCCAAGCGGGTAACCCCACCCCCTAAAAACAACAAAAACAAAAAAACAAAATTTAAAAACAAAACAAACAAAATCCCTCCATTGCTGGAGGAGGCCTGCACGGGGGGGGGGGGGGGGGGGGGGGGGGGGGGGGGGGGGGGCAGGCGAGAGGTTGAGGGTTATACTGTGGGTTATACTGTGGAGAGGCTAACCCGAAAGAGAGGGTGTTGAGGACAGAGAAGGGGTTGAGGGGTGCAAGAGGGCTGTCTCCCTGTTACCCCTACACATCCCGGGAGAGGATGTCAGGTTGGGTTCTGAAGGATGAATGGGGGCCAGGCGCTTTGGGGTTCCAAGCGGGTAACCCCCCAAAAAAACACCCCCAAACCAAACCAAAACAAAAAAGCAAAGCAGACAAACAAAAAACCCCCAAAACACAAAACCCCCAAAAAACCCCAAAACGACAAAAAACACCAAAAACATTAAAAACAAAAAACAAACCTAAAAACCAAAAAACCAACAACTATAAAAAGTCCCTCCGGCGCTGGAGAAGGCCCTAACCTGGCTGGCAGGCACGAGACAGGTTTAGGAACACAGGGATTTTACTACGGAGAGGTTAAACCGAAAGATGGGGTGTTGAAGATAGAGATGGGGTGAGGGGTCCAAGAGGGCGGGCTCTCCGCTGCCACCCCGCTACCTCCCCTGGTGGAAGTCAGGCTGGGTTCTGCAGGATGAATGGGAGCGCGCGGGAAGGGGGAGGGCAGCGGCCTTCCTGGCAGAAGGCACAGCGTGTCCGAGGGCACAGAAGCGTGACAGCCCCCACGGTGCGGTGTTTGGCTTTCTGGCAGCGGAAAATGGGAGGGAGGGAAGACAAGAGATAAGGCAGGCGCGGTCACCAGGACGCGGGGCCGGAGGGTCAGGGGTGCAGCGCTAAGGAGGTGGCCGTTTAGCCCGTGGGGTTGGGGGCGTGGCAGGTATGGAATCTGAATCTGAAATATTCTGGGGTGGGCTTCCAACCCCAGGGCGCAGGAGCCGGGGACCCTGTGTGGCATCCAGTCCTTCCTTCATAGCTGACTTTCCCCAAATTTTCTAGGTTAGTTACTGACTGGTGCTTTGCCCTTTGGTGGAGTGATTTGGGGACATGAGGGGTCAGGTCTACCGGCTGGGACAGGCTGGGAGCTCTCTTCTGGGGGAAAATTCTTCCTGTTCTCTCCAGCATCCTTAGCTTTCCTCTGTCAGATTAGGCTCCTTGGGCTCCATAAAAGGGTTGTTGTTGTTAGGTGCCATCCAGTCAGTATCCGACTCATAGCGACCCTACATACAACAGGGGAAACACTATTGTCAGTGCTTCTCTGCTGTGCATAGGGTTTTCAATGGCAGATTGATTTTTGGGAGGGAGTTGCCGGGTCCTTCTCCCAAGCCTACAGCACCTGGTGTTCCTAGGCGGTCTCCCATCCAAGGACTAACCAGGCCTGACCTTGCTTAGCTTCTGAGATCTGACTGGATGGGACGCCACAGGGCTACGGCTGCAGGCCCATAAAAGGGTATGAAGCCTATAATCTGGGTAGATCTCAGAGCATGTCTATCTCCTTCCTGCTTTATTTTCACCAAAGAACTTATCACCTTCTAATAAAGAATATATTTACTTTAAACAATAAAAAAAGCTTGTCGGTCTCGCCCCTTTTAAAATCTCAACTCCATGATTGTTAGGTGCTGTCAAGTTTGTGTCCGACTCATAGCGACCCTACGTACAACAGGAGAAACGCTATTGCCAGTGCTTCTCTGCTATTCACAGGGTTTTCAATGGCGGATTGTTTTTGGGTGTGGGTTGCTGGGTCCTTCTGCCAAGCCTACAGCACCTGGTGTTCCCAGTCGGTCTTCTATCCAAGGACTAACCAGGCCCGACCCTGCTTAGCTTCCGAGATCTGACAGGATCTAAAGCCACAGTCCTACGGCTGTAGGCCACCTCCATGATAGCAGTGATATTTTGTCTGTTCTCTGCTTTATTCTTAGCATCAGCAGTAACTACCGGTGTATGAGAGAACTCACTCAATATTTACTGTTGTTGTTAGGTGTCGTTGAGTCGGTATCTGACTCATAGCGACCCTGTGTGCAACAGGCGAAACACTATTGTCAGTGCTTCTCTGCTGTTCATAGGGTTTTCAATGGCGGATTGATTTTTGGGAGTGGGTTGCCGGATCCTCCTTGCACACTCAATATTTAGGGAAGGCATAAATGCCTCCATGCATAACTTTGGAATCCCCAGATCTAGAAGACCCAAACAGAAATGCATCCAGGGCCCAGAGAGGTAACACAAGTGTGTGAACCATGTGGGTATCAGCCAGTCAGAACCGTGCAGGAGAAAAGCCTGCCTGCAGGCTTGGCACTTAATTCTTTCAAAACAACCAACAGGTGATCGAACCGAACAAGGCTAAAGGCAGGATCCGGCCAGTTTTCTGACTTCTGGATGGCTCAAGCGAGTATTTCTCAGTCTGCAGGCTGTGCCCGGTGAGCAAATGGCCAAAATCAATTTAGCAGGACATGACCAGCACTGAAAACAGATAAAGAAATAAAGAAATAACTAGAATCCCCAAAGGAGTAGAGCATCGCACATAGTAAGAATAGGTTATGATGGTCTTTTCTTTTCTTTTTCTTTCTTTCTTTTTTTTTTTTTTTGTGGTACTGGGGGTTGAACCCAGGGCCTTGCGCCTGTATGCTCTGCAAGTGCTGGACCACTGAGCTGCACTCTCAGCCCATTTTTTTTTTTTACTTTTGAGACAGGACCTCGCTAAATTACGCAGACTGCCTCTGGTCTTGAACTTGTGATCCTCCTGCCTCTGCCTCCCTAGCCGCTGGAATTACAGGCGTGGGCCACTGTGCCCAGCTTGATGGTCTTTTCTGTGTCTCAAGAAACTTTTTGCAGGTGGCTCTGGTGGCACACATCTGCAATTCCAGCACTTGGGAGGCTGAGGATGAAGGACTGTGAGTTTCAAGACAGCCTGGCCCATATAGGGAGAATCTTTCTAGAAAAAACAATAAGACACTTTTGGTATGTGTGTGCAGGTGTGTGTGTGTGTGTGTGTGTGTGTGTGTGTGTGTGTGTGTGTGTGTACACAGGCAATTGTGGGTTTTTTTTTTTGCAATACTGTGGGTTGAACCCAGGGACTCAGGCAAATGCTAGGCAAGTGCTCTACTGCTGAGCTCTCCCCGTGCTAATCCCTTTCTTATTTTGAGCCAGGGTCTTACTAAGTTGTAAAGACTGCTTCTGGCTTTGAGCTTGTGATTCTCCTGCCTCTGCCTCCTGAGTCGCTGGAATTACAGGTGTGCATCGCCAACCCTGGCTGCAATGCTGATCCGAGACTATCATGTTGTAAGGACGCCTGGGTGAAAGGCCACACGGAGAGGTCCGAGTGACCCATCAGCACTCAGAACCCTGCCCACAGCTAGCAGCAACTGCCAGACATGTGAGGGAGACCATCTTGGATTTCCCAGCTACACTTTCCACCTGAATGCAGCCACATGAATGTGTCCAGGTGTACTGGTTCATGTTCTGTTGCTATATCAAAACACCTGTAGCTGGATAACATATAAAGAAAAGAGGTATATTTAGCTCACAGTTTTGGCTGAAAGGCTAAGATTGGCAGCCCCCATTGGTTTGGCCTTTGGTGAGGACCTCATGGTGGATGTTGTTACAATGGTGGAAGGAAGTCACATGATGAAACAGAAGGCCAGGAGATGGGGATGGAGCGGTCTTATTTGGTTATACCAACCCACTCTCACAAGAACGAACCAGGGTCCAGAGAGAACTACATTAATCCCTTCCAACACTGGGGCCCCCAATGACCTAATCGCGTGCTGTTCCGATCGCCTCTTCGATGTTTTAGCACCTGTTCACTACTTCATTGGAGACCAAGCCTCTGGCACAGGAACCACAGCGGGGAGACCTCCAGCCTAGCCAGGTGCTTTCCAGTCACCTGTAATATGAACGTCAGTGTGAGCCTCCTGTGGGACAAAGGCGTTGGTCTGGTGGTCTGTGCATCCCTGATAGACGATCCCCTTACAAACAGTACACTTACCGAAGGAAACACAAGATTAACACAAGATCATCCAGAAAGGACGATGAAGATGTGTGAGACACACATCACCCCAGCAACCGGGAACATTGTTCAGTGGATTCGCTCCCTCATCAGGACCAGTAGCTGCCTGGATTTCTAACCTTCCGAAATGCCTGCCTCTGAGCTCAGTCCTTGAAGACACTGAGAATCCATGAATGCATTCTGGGCGCAGGCCACACGGGTAAACGGTTTTTTCCTTCCCCCGAAGTCTCAAAGCTCCCTGTAGAGATCACAGCTGACCTCAGCTCAGGGCAGCAGTGACCCTTTCCTGCTGCCCATCTTCATGTTTCAAAGGTATGCTATCTTTATAACCTAGGTCTATATCTCTATCTCTAATAAACCTGTTCTATACTCCATACTGGGGCTGGGATTTAGCTCAGTTGGTAGAGGGCTGTGCTGCAGTCTCTGAGGTCCTAAGTTCAATTCCCAACACCGCACAAATGGGAGAAGGACCTGGCAAACCACTCCCAAGGCAATTCCGAAACAATCAGCCATTGAAAACCCTATGAGAGTTGCTATGAGTCGGATACCGACTCAATGGCACCTAACAACACAACAACAATACTGTATACCGGGAGAAGGATCCGGCAACCCACTCCCAAAAATCAATCTGCCATTGAAAACCTTATGAATGGCAGAGAGGCACTGACAATAGTGTTTCGCCTGTTGTACGTAGGGTTGCTATGAGTTGGACCCCGACTGGATGGCACCAAACAAGGACAACATACTCTATACTAGGGCTGGGATTTAGCTCAGTTGGTACAGCGCCGCTCTGCGTTCTCTGAGGTCCCAGGTTGGATTCCCAGCACTGCAAAAATGGGAGAAAGATGTGGCAATCCATTCGTAAGGCAATCCTGAAATAATCAGCCATTGAAAACCCTATGAGGATCACTATGAGTCGGACGAGACTAGACAGCACCTAACAACAGCAACAATGCACTCTATACTATAATTGCTGTGTCACGTGTACATTCTTTTATATGCAGAAACACAGGTGAACCAAGGTGTCTACTGCCGTGGGGGGGGGGTTATTGCTGCAGCTGGGGAAGGTCCTACTTGCTGCTGGTCTCTTGGACCCACACGCTGGACCTGTGCTTTCTTCTCTGGACCTGCCCCTTGCATCTTCCCCCCACCCGCAGGAAGGGATTACTTGTTCCCAAAGTGCAGCCATACCCCTGTGGCATCCGATCCCATCAGATCTCAGAAGCTAAGCAGGGTCGGGCCTGGTTGGTCCTTGGATGGGAGACCACCTGGGAACATCAGGTGCTGTAGGCTTAGGAGAAGGACCTGCAACCCACTCCCAAAAAACGATCAGCCATTGAAAACCCTATGGACATGCTAGGTGCGGTGGCACACGCCTGTAATCCCAGCGGCTCCGGAGGCGGAGGCAGGAGGATCGCAAGTTTGAGACCAGAGGCATTCTGTGGAACTTAGTGAGACCCTGTCTCAAAAAAAAATAAAATAAAATAAAACATGGGCTGGGGGTGCAGCTCAGTGGTCCAACACTGGCAGAACATGCAAGCGGGAGGCCCTGGGTTCAACCCTCAGTACCACAAAAAAAAAAAAAAAGAAAAAGAAAACCCTATGGATAGCAGAGAAGCACTGACAATGGTGTTTTGCCTGTTGTACGTAGGGTCGCTGTGAGTAGGACACCAACTCGACAGCACCTAACAACAACAACAACAACAACAACAACAACAACAACAACAACGTGCAGTGGCCTGGATTAATACGCAGGTTAATGCATCTGGGCCATTATTCTGATCTCAGGGACCGAGCCTCTGTAATGTTTTGATCGTGAAGTCTTCCCCAAAATTCCGTGTGCCAAAGGCTTGGTCCTCAGCAGGTGGATCCAATCATCGAGAGGAGATTGGGTCATGAGGACTTTGACCTAGTCAATGAGTGAGACCCTTAATAGACTCAGAACTTGATGGCACCATTGGGAGGTGGTGGAGACATAGAAGGTGGCGCCTGATTGGAGGAAGAAGGTCCCTGGGGGGTGTGTCTTCGGAGGGTGTATCTTACCCTAGCTTCTTCCTAGCTCTCCTTCTCTCTCTCTCTCTCTGCTTCCTTGCTGCCGTGAAGTGAGGCGCTCTATCCTGCACATGCTGTCCAGCATGAGGTTTTGCCTCACCACTGGGCCAAAGTACTGGGGCCAGGTGACTACAGGCTGAACCTTTCAAAGCCATGAGCCAAGATAAATATTCCCTCCTTTCTTCTCTTTTTTTGCCTTTGGGGGTTGAACCCACTCACATGTTTTGCAAGTACTCCACCATTGAGCCGCACATGTACCTCATTAAGTGTTTTATTATCTTATTATTTTATCTTATTTTTTATTGTATCTTGACACAGGGTCTCGCTAAGTTATGCAGGCTGCCTGTGGCTTCAAACCTGCGATCCTCCTGCTTCCACCTTCCAAGCGATGGGATGACAGGTGTGCGCCACTGCTCCTGGCCTCAATAGTCCCTCCTTTTACATGGTCTCAGGCATTTGCCCCCGCGATGGAAATCAGCAAACACAGGGACCAAACCTTTTCATGAGCTTTAGTGGGGACACACCACAGCGGTGGCTTTCTTCTGAACGGTGGTGATTCAAGGCCTGCAGAATGACTCAGGGTACACAAGTCATACCTGGCAACCAGCAGCCTGCTGGATCTCGAAAGTGACGTCAGATCTAAAGCCCTCCCGGAGACCCCTCCCAGCAGGCCTTGCCGAAGGATCTTAACTCAGAGCATCTTTTTGGACACTGAAAAGATGACTTTCAGCCGGGCATGGTGGCACGTGCCTGTCATCCCAGCCACGCCGGAGGGGGAGACAAGAGGAGCTCAAGTTTGAGGCCAGAGGCAGCCTGTGTGACTTAGGGAGACCGGGTCTCAACATAAAAAATAAAGATCTTATCTCCAGGTGGGGAGGAGCCTTGCGTGGTGGCCATGCCTATGATCCCAGCACTGCGGAGGCTGAGGCAGGAGGATGAGTAATTGAAAGCCAGCTCCCTCACCAAGGTCACGTTACATTCCGAGGCAGCCACGTCCAGTGCCTGTGGGAGAATTTAAAAGTCCACCACCTTGGTCAGGGCAGGAAAACTGGGAAGGGCGGGTCTAGCTGTCATTTTTCTGAGGTCAGGTAGCCTTCCACTTACACCTGCTTCCTTCTAGCCTGCTGCTCCCAAGAACTCTGTCCTCCTCCTCCTCCTCCCTGCCTCCTTTTCTTCTTCTTTTTCCTCCTCCTCCCCCTCTTCCTCCTTCCCCCTCCTCCACATCTTCCTCTTATTCTCCTCCTCATCCACCTTTTCTTCTTCCTCTTCCTCCTCCTCCCTCTCCTCTTCCTTTTCTTATTTTCCTTTTTCATCCTCTCCCTCCTCCTCTCTTTTCTTCCCCATCCGACCTCCTCCCTCTCTTTGCCCTCCTCTTATTTCTCCTTCTCTTTCTCCTCCTTTCCTTCCCCCCCTGCTTTATTAATTAAAAAATTTTAATTGACACATGCATGTATTATATGGGGTGCACTGTAATAAAGCATTACATATATACAATATATAATGATCAAAATAGAGTAATTGGCATTTCCATCTACTTTAACATTTACCATTTCTTGTGATAAAACCCATCAAGCACTTCTACTTTTAAAAAATATGGAATAAATTGTTGTAAACTACAGTTACTCTCTTGTGCTATAGAACCCCAGAACTTATTCCTCCATGTAATTGTATTTTGACACCCATTATCCAATCTACCTTTATTACCACTTTGTCCTCCCTTCTCAGCCTCTAGTGACTACTATTCTTTCTTCCCCCTCTCTCTTTCTCCTTCTTTCTTTCTTTCTTTCTTTCTTTCTTTCTTTCTTTCTTTCTTTCTGACAGTCTCACTGTGTAGCACAGGCTGGCCTCAAACTCATGATCCTCTTGCCTGAGCCTCCCAAGTGCTGTGATTACAGATGTGCACCACCATTCCTGGCCTCAAGAGCTATCCTCCTTTTCCTCCTTCTTTTGGCGGTACTAGGGGTTGAACCCCAAGGTCTGGCATGGGTGCTCCACCACTGAGCAGCCCCCTCTGAAATTTTTAAAATTTTGAGACTGGGTCTTGTGAAGTTGCTCAGGCTGCCTCTGACCTCAAACTTGTGATCTTCCTGCCTCTGCCTCCTGAGTCAGAGGCATGAGCCACGGCACCTGGCTGTGTTTTGAAACTTTAGAAATCAGAAATAGATCCACACACGTGGTCAAAGGGGCAAAGGAAATTCAATGGAGAAAGGTAGGCATTTTAATAAATGGTGCTGGAATAACTGGCCATTCCACATATTGAATTCTAAAAAGAGGGCTGGCAGGGTGGTGCATATTTGTGATCCCAGCACTTGGGAGACTGAGGCAGGAGGATTGCAATGCAAGATTGAGGCCAGCCTGGGCTACATAGCAAGACCTTGTCAAAAACAAAACAAAACAAAACAAAACTAAAGAAACAGCCACCTAACCCTCACAATTTATACAATGACCCCCAAATGGACCACAGACTTAAATACAAATCCTAAGAATACATATGGGGGGTGGGATTTAGCTCAGTTGGTAGAGCCGCCACTCTGCAGTCTCTGAGGGCCCGAGTTCGATTCCCAGCTCCGCAAAAATGGAAGAAGGATGTGGCAATCCACTCCCAAGGCAATCCCGAAATAATCTGCCATTGAAAACCCTATGAGGGTCGCTATGAGTCGGAAACGATGCCACAGCACCTAACAACAATAACAACAAAAATACACACATTCAGAAAGAAACCTAGGAGAAAAATCTTTGTGACTTTAGGCAAAAGTTTCTTATATATAGCTTTTATATCCATGAACTATAAGTGAGAAAAAATGCTAAATTTGATTTCATGAAAATTAAAAACATCCGATTTTAAAAAGGATTCTCTCGTGAAAATGGAAACGCAAGCCATAGACTGGTAGAAAATATTTGCAAAACACATATGTGATAGTGGATACGTATCCAGAATATGAAGAATTCTGAAAACTTAATAAGAAGAAAATAAATAACCCAATAAAAAGAAATGGCCCAAAGTGCTGTGGCACATACCTGTCATCCTGGCATTTGGGAGGCTGAGGCAGGAGGCTCTGAGTTCAAGGCCAGCCTGGGCTACATAGTGAGCCTCTATCTCAAAATAAAAACAACAACAACAGCAACAACAACAACAATAACAATGCCAAAAGATATTATTAGTATTCCCCACAACTAAGATTTTACATATGTGTGTGTGTGTGTGTATAAGTTATATATATGTATATAAGTTATATATATATAACTATATCCTACAGCCAGAGCCCAGTGGCATCTGATCCCATCAGATCTTGGAAGCCAAGCAGGGTCGGCCCTGGTTAGTACTTGGATAAGAGACCGCCTGGGAACACCAAGTGCTGCAGGCTTGGGAGACAGACTTGGCAACCCACTCCCAAAAATCAATCTGCCATTGAAAACCCTAGGAACAGCAGAGAAGCACTGACAGTAGTGTTTCGCCTGTTTCGCTATGAGTCAGATACCGACTTGACGGCACCTAACAACAACAACAACAAGATGCATCCAAGTTGATAATGTGTAATGATAAGGATGCGTCTGACTCCAGTCCAGTCATTTCAAGTGCTGTAGCCCTATAGGTTATAGGTTATTAATGTGCTTTCATGGGCTCGCCCATTTTCCTGTTGCTGAACATTTACTTCACATCTGTTTTCACCTGGCTTCAACAATGTAGGCATAAAACTCTTGTAAATGAGCTGCTGCAAAGGTCCTGGGGTTTCTCCATAGAATATTTACCAGAGGTGGGAAATGGGCTATTTGGAACAAAGGATGTAAGCCCCTTCTCTTTGCTCTCTAAGGGTTGATCCTGGTGTTGCTCTATCAACCCACATGAGAATTTCATCTCTACTTTCCCCATCCACAATTTGTGGGATCAGCTTTTAGCTTTCGCTTTGCTGGTGAATGGAGATGCCTCTCTCATCGCCACTGTATTTTGCAATTTCCCTTATTGTCAGTAAAGCAGAGTGTCAGTTCATGTGAATCAATCATGGGGGATATACTCTTTTCACAAGTACCTGTGCATAGTCTTACATGTTTTCCCTCTTGGGTTATTATGGCTTTTATTTGATTTTTGTAATTTCTCCCTCCCAACAACTGCTTCTGAATTATAGCCCCTTAAATGTTGTTGTTGGTAGGTGATGTTTAGTAGGGTTCAACTCATAGCTACCCTGTGTACAACAGACCAAAACACTAGCTGACGCTATTGTCAGTGCTTCTCTGCCATTCATAAGGTTTTCAGTGGCTGATTGTTTTGGGGACTGAGTTGCCAGATCCTACTCTTAAGCCCCTTGTTGTCGTTGTTAGGTGCCATCGAGTTGGTATCTGAGTCATATCGACCCTTCATACAACAGGGGAAACACTGTTGTTGGTGCTTCTCTGCTGTTCATAGAGTTTTCAATGGTTGATTGTTTTTTGGGAGTGGGTTGCCAGGTCCTTCTCCTAAGCCTACAGCACCTGGTGTTCCCAGGCGGTCTCCCATCCAAGGACTAACCAGGCCCGACTCTGCTTAGCTTCCGAGATCTGATGGGATCAGATGCCACAGGGCTATGACTGCAGGCAAGCCCCTTATAAAGGTAGCACATAGCTTCTAGTCTGTGGACTGTCTTTGAACAATTTTTACAGAGTCTTGGTAGAAGATCTGAAGTTTTCTTCTTTTTTTCTCCAGTATTTGGGGGTTGAACCTGGGGCCTTGTACATGCTTTGCAAATGCTCTGCCACTAGGCTGCACCGTCAGTACATTTTCCTCTCTATATTTTTTAATCTGGCCACAAGGTCTTGCTAAATTATGAAGGCTGCCTCTGGCCTCAAACTTGTGATCCTCCTGCCTTGGCCTCCCAAGTCACCGAGATTGAAAGCGTGAGCCACCGCGTGAAATGTGAGGCTTGAATGTGATTGAATTTGTTCAGACTTTCTTCCTTATGGTTTGTACTTCTTAGTCCACACCTCCATTTTTGGTGGGGCTGGGGATGGAACCCAGGGCCTTGCACATTATAGGCAAGCACGTTACTCCAGAGATACACCCCCGCAGCCAATTTTTGTGTCCTTTCTAAGAGATTCTTCTTACCAGAGGTCATAAAGACTAACTTCCTGGGCTGGGCACAATGGTACACACCTGTAATCTCAGTGATGTGGGAGGCAGAAGCAGGAGGATCGTGAGTTGGAGACTAGAGGCCGCCTTTGTAACTTAGTGAGACTCTGACTCAAAATAAAAAATAAAAAGGGACTGATGGTGCAATTCAATGGTGGAGTGCACTGGGCTCAATCTTCCAGTACCAAAAAAAAAAAATTCTTGTATACTTTAAAAAGTTTTGCATATATATATGTATATATGTATATATACATATATGTATATATATACATATATATGTATATATACATATACAGATATGTATATATACATATATATATATGTATATGTTGTTGTTAGGTGCCATCGAGTCGGTATCCTACTCATAGCGACCCACTGTACAACAGGGGAAACACTATTGTCAGTGCTTCTCCGCTGTTCAAAGGGTTTTCAATGGCAGATTGATTTTTGGGAGGGGGTTGCCAGGTCCTTCTCCCAAGCCTGCCATATCTGGTGTTCCCAGGCAGTCTCCCATCCAAGTACTAACCAGGCCTGACCCTGCTTAGCTTCCGAGATCTGACGGGATCAGATGCCACAGGGCTACGGCTGCAGGCATATATATATATATATGATGTGGGATTGACGAGCCCCTCCTTCCCCCACTGATTTATATATGTTTGGATCTGTTTTTGACTCAATTTTATTGGTCTACTTGTGTGTCTTTATACCTATACAGCACACTCTTAATTTCATAGTAAATCTTCCTAATAAATCTGTGTGTGGCTCTTCTTGGGCTCTTTGCTCATCTGTATAAATTTTAGAGGCAACATATCAAGTTTCCAAAAGCCTCCTTTGGGTTTTTAAAAATTCTATTTAACTTACGCCTGCAGCTGTAGCCCTGTGGCATCCGATCCCGCCAGATCTCAGAAGCTAAGCAGGGTCGGGCGTGGTTAGTACCTGGATGGGAGACCGCCTGGGAACACCAGAAGCTGTAGGCTTGGGAGAAGGACCTGGCAACCCCCTCCCAAAAATCAATCTGCCATTGAAAACCCTATGAACAGTAGAGAAGCACTGACAATAGTGTTTCCCCTGTTGTACAGAGGGTTGCTATGAGTCGGATACCAACTCGACGGCACCTAACAACAACAACATTTAACTTACAGATACATTTGGATGGAATTGGCACTTTGGCTATGTTTAATTCTCCTGTCTATGGTATACATTTACAAATTTACTCAGATAGTCTTCTGAATCTTTGAAAAATGTTTGGTCATTTGCCCTATAAAGGTCTTCTGTAACCTTTGGTGGATTTATTTGAAGCATTGCATAGTTTTAAGTTTTTTAAACAAATTTTGCTATGGCAAATGGAATTTAAAAATAAAATATTCCAGTTATTGTTGTTGTTGTTGTTGTTAGGTGCCGTCGAGTCGGTATCCGACTCATAGCGACCCTCATAGGGTTTTCAATGGCTGACTGTTTCGGGATTGCCTTGGGAGTGGATTGCCAGGCCCTTCTCCCATTTTTGCGGTGCTGGGAATTGAACTCGGGACCTCAGAGACTGCAGCGCAGCGCTCTACCAACTGAGCTAAATCCCAGCCCATTCCAGTTATTAGTGGTATATAAAAATGAGATGATGATGATGATGATGATGATGATGACGGTGATGATGACGGCGATGATGTGTGTGTGGTAATTGGGAATTGAACCTGGGTCTCACATAGACTTTGCAAGTTCTCTAGCACTGATCTGCACTCCTCAGCCCAGGTTTTACTTTTTATTTTGACACAGGGTCTCGCTAAGAAGCACTGTCAGATACAGGCTGGAAAATGAGCCCCCCATGCTGGAAGACATTCAAGAAATGACTGGGGAAGGGTTACCTTCTCAAAGTAGAGTCGACCTTAATGACAGGAATGGAGTAAAGCCCCTGGAACCTCCTTTTGCTGATATGGCACAACTCAAAATGAGAAGAAACACAGTGGCTGCAACAATGGACTCAAACATAAGAAGATCGTGTGCATGGCACAGTGTTGGGTAGTGTTTTGTTCTATTGTACATAGGGTTGCTATGTGTCAGACTCAGTTGGATGGCACTTAACACCATTAACAACAACAATAACATATATTCATATATCAATCTCATATACTTGTTATTTTTGTGGTAAGAACATTTAAAATTAATTTTTAAATAGTTTTGAAATACACAGTGCAACATTATTAACTATGTTTATTAGGTTGTGCAATAGATTACTAAAATTTATTCCTTGCTGGGTGTGGTGGCACACGACTGTCATCCCAGTGACTCGGGAGGCAGAGGCAGGAAGATTGCAAGTTTGACACCAAAGTCAGTCTGTGTCATTTAGCGAGTCCCTCAAAAAGTAAAAATGTGGAAAGCTGGGTGCGGTGGCGCATGCCTATAGTCCCAGCGGCTGGGGAGGCAGAGGCAGGAGGATCGCAAGTTCGAGACCAGAGGCAGTCTGTGTTAATTTAGTGAGACCCCGTCTCAAAAAGTAAAAAAATGGGCTGGGGGCTCAGTGGTCCAGCACTTGCGGAGCATGCAGGCGTAAGGCCCTGGGTTCAACCCCCAGTACGGCAAAAAAATAAAAATAAAAAAAAAGCAAGCTGGGCGTGGTGGCGCACACCTGTAATCCCAGCGGCTTGGCAGGCGGAGCCAGGAGGATCGCAAGTTTGAGACCAGAGGAAGTCTTCGTAATTTAGTGAGACCCTGTCTCAGAAAGTAAAAAAAAAAAAAAAAAAAAAGCGGGCTGGGGGTGCAGCTCAGTGGTCCAGCACTTGCAAAGCATGCAAATGTGAGGCCCTGGGTTCAACCCCCAGTACTACAAAGAAAACCCCCAAACCCCAAAAAACCAAAACCTAGAGCCAGGTGCAGTGGTGCATGCCTGTAATCCCAGAGGCTTGGGAGGCGGAGGCAGGAAGATTAAAAAAAAAAAAAAAGTGCTGAGGGTGCAGCTCAGTGGTGCAGCACTTGCAAAGCATACGGGCACGAGGCTCTGGGTTCAACCCCCAGTACCGCCAAACAAACAAAACAAAAAACCCCAAAACTTATTCCTTCTTTCTAACTGAAACGTTATACACTTTGACCAATCTCTCCCCTCCCCTCACCCCCACCCCTCACTCCCAGCCGCTGGGAACCATCATCCCCCTCTCTGCTTCTAGAGTTCAATTTATTTAGACTCCACACGGAAGTGAGCTCATGCGGTATTTGTCTTCCTGAGCCTGGCTCACTTCACTTAGCATATGTCTTCTGTGTTCATCCATGCCACAAATGACAGAAGTTTTCCTTTCTAATGGCTGAATAGACGTCCACTGTGTACACATCTTTGTCACGTTTTCTTTACCCATTCATTGTTGATGGACACAGCTTCTGTCTGTATCTTGGCTTTTAGAAATAATACTGAAGTAAACATGGGTGTGCGGCTTGCTCTTCAACATACTGGATTTCAGTTCTTTTGCAGAGACGCCCAGAAGCAGGGTAGCTGGATCATATGGCAGGTGTATTTTTAGTCTTCTGAGGAAACGCCATGCCATTTTCCAAGATGGCGGTGTCAATTTACATTCCTTCAGTGTACCATGGTTCTCTTCCCTCCACATCCTTGCCAACACTTGTTATTTATCTTTTTGATGGTAGCTGTTATGGCCCACTTTTAAAATAATCAATTTGTGATTAAAAACTACATATAAAAATTCAGAAGTAAACATTGAACAATGTGATCTTCCCAGAGTGGTGTACATTGATGACATAATTGGTGAATGGTTGTAGAAGTTGCATTATATCAGATCGGTGTGGCTGTATTAGTTACTATGCGTTGCTATAACAAAATACCTGATGTGGACAACTTAAGGGAGGACGGATTTATTTAGCTCACGGTTTCAGAGCTCAGTCCATGCTCACTTGGCCCCATGTGCTTGGGCGGAACATCATGGCGGCAGGAGGATGGGTGGTGGGGGAGGCTGTTCACTCCTAGAAGTAGAGAGTGAGGAGGGATTAGAGTCCCGCCCCCAGTGACGTACTTCCTGAAGCTTGACCCCACCTCCTTTTAAAGTGCCAGAGCATCCTAAAATAGCATCGCCAGCTAAGGACCAAGCCTCTCACATAGACACCTGCAGGAGACATTCAATGCACTGTGCACAGGGCAGAGATGTGCTATATTGAGAGATGTGAAGTTTGACAGTTTGGCTGGGGTTTAGCTCAGTGGGTAGAGTACTGTTCCACGCTCTCTGAGGACCCGGGTAAAACGAGAGAAGGACGTGGCGATCCACTCCCAAACCAATCCTGAAACAATCTGTTTGGCCGTGTTTTCCCAGATTCGCAACCATTTTGGTTGACTTTTTTTTTTTTTTTTTTTTTTGTGGTACTGGGGGTTGAACCCAGGGCCTCGTGCTTGCATGCTCTGCAAGTGCTGGACCACTGAGCTGCACCCTCAGCCCATTTTCTTACTTTTTGAGACAGGGTCTTGCTAAGTTACACAGACTGCCTCTGGTCTTGAACTTGCAATCCTCTTGCCTCAGCTTCCTGAGTATCTGGGACAACAGGTGTGCGCCACTGCACCCGGCTCGGTTGACTTTGACAATGGCTCTCCATTCTTAGATGAAATTCTGTGCAGACAGCGCCACCTTCCAAGTCAAGGTCATCCGCAAGATAATATCTGCGTAGTAACCCAATTCAATACTTCCCACTTCAGTCCTGGTTGAAGATTGCCTGATGAAGCTGGGGGCAGTGGCGGGAGCCTGTTGTTCAAGCAACTGGGGAGGTGGAGGCAGGAGGATCTCAAGTTTGAGGCCAGAGGAAGCCTGCATAATTTAGTGAGACTGTCTTAGTGAGATCCGGTCTCAGGATAAAAGACTAAAAACTGGGCTGCGGGTGTGGTTTAGTGGTAGAGTGCTTGCTAAGCATATGTGAGGCCCGGGGTTCAACCCCCCCAGATCCAGAGGAAGAAGGAAAAGAAAGGAAAGAAAGAAGAACGAAAGAAAGAAAGAAAGGAAGGAAGGAAGGAAGGAAGAAGGGAAGGAAGAAAGGAAGAAAGGAAAGAAAGAGGGAAGGAAGAAAGAAAGAAAGAAAGAAAGAAAGAAAGAAAAGAAGGAAGGAAGGAAGAAGGGAAGGAAGATGGGAAGAAAGGAAAGAAAGAGGGAAGGGAGGAAGAAAGAAAGAAAGAAAAGAAGGAAGAAAGGAAAGAGAGGGAAGGGAGGAAGGAAGGAAGGAAGAAAGAAAGAAAGAAAGAAAGAAAGAAAGAAAAGAAGGAAGGAAAGAAAGAGGGAAGGAAGGAAGAAAGAAAGAAAGGAAGGAAGGAATAAAGGAAGGAAGAAAGAAAGAGGAAAGAGAAAGAACGAGAAAGGAAGGAAGGAAGGAAGAAAGGAAAGAAGGAAGAAAAGAAGGAAATTGTCTCACGTCTGGCTCCTCCTGCCTGGGAATTGCAGACCTGGCAGAAGGTTGACAAGTATTTCTTGGGAATCTAGGATCCTGAGGCTCAATCTGACGTTTCCTGGTTAGTTTTGCTCGATTTGAGTTCTACTTTCAAAAAGTCCTCGCGGATATGTTTGTTCATTCTGTTTTCCACTCCGGCTTCCTCAATATGTGCACTAATTCCCTGTTGCTCTTTTCTTCTGCTCAGAGAAGCAGATCTGCATTCAGCTTTGGAGTTGGCACTGGGGTTTTGTTGCTGGTGATGTGGTTGAGTTAGGTTTAGAAGCCGTACAATATAGAAGAGTCACAGAACCCACGCTGGGTGCAGTGGCCCCCGTCTGTCATCCCAGCACTAGGGAGGCTGAGGGAGGAGGATTGCGAGATACCTGTCTCACTAGGTCGAGGCTCAGGCTGGCCTGGAACTCACGATCCTCCTTCCTTTGCCTCTTGAGTGCTGGGATCACAGACGTGGCCACCACGCCAGGCTCCTCCCCCACCTTGAGATGAGATTTCTCGAGGTTGAGGCAGAGTCCTGGGAGGCCCAGGCTGGCCTGGAACTTGGGATCCTCTGCCTCCGCCTCCTGAGTGCTGGGATCATAGGTGCCGCTATTATACCCAGTTGAAATACTTGGATTTTATTCCAAGTAAAATGTGCTTGAAGCAGAAGACTAACATGAGTTGATTCATATTTTCAAAGAGATCAATCTCGTAGGTACCAAATGTTGGTAAAAATGCAGGGCAAACGAATCTTGCATATATACTAGTGAGATGCGAAACTTTACAAACATTCAGAAATACGGTATTACAATTGGACTTGTTGTTGTTGTTAGGTGCTGTTAAGTCAGTATCTGACTCATAGCAACCCTGTGTACAACAGGCAAAACACTTTATCAGTGCTTCTCTGCTACTCATAGGGTTTTCAATGGCAGATTGTTTTTTGGGAGTGGATTGCCAGGTCCTTCTCCCAAGCCTACAGCACCCAGTGTTCCCAGGCAGTCTCCCATCTGAGGACGAACCAGGCCCGACCCTGCTTAGCTTCCAAGATCTGAAGGGATCGGACGCCACAGGGCTATGACTGCAGGCAGAATTGGACCTACAAATACAAAATGACCCCCCGAGTTCACTCCTGGGGTGTATGTTCTAGAGAAATGTGTGTGTGCTGGGCAGCTCTTTTTCTTTCTTTGTTTTTCCTTCAATACTGGGGGCTTGGTCTGAGGGCTTCCTGCATGCTAGGCATGTGCTCAATTGAGCTGCACCCCCAGCCCATTTTTTTTTTAACTTTTAATCTTGAGACAGAGTCTCGCTAAGTTACACAGGCTGCCTCTGGCCTCAAACTTGTGATCCTCCTGCTTCAGCCTCCCTAGTCCTTGGGATCAGAGGCATGGCCACTGTGGCAGGCTCCACCCCCACCTTGAGATGAGATCTCAGGAGGCTGAGACAGGGTCTTCTGAGGCCCAGACTGGCCTCCTACTCACCATCCTCCTCCCTCTGCCTTTGGAGTTGCTGGGATCCCAGGCGTGCAACCTGGCACTGGGGTGGCATGTTCACAATAATGCTGTCACAGTGGCTGTGTCAGGGGCTGGGTGTTTGTCAACAGAAGAAAGGACAAATGCATTGTCCTCTATTCTAACAATGCCTGCAGCCGTAGCATTGTGGTATCATCTCCTGTCAGATCTTGGAAGCTAAGCAGGGCTGGGCCTGGTTAGTCCTTGGATGGGAGACCGCCTGGGAACACTGGGTGCTGTAGGCTTGGGAGAAGGACCTGGCAGCCCACTCCCAAAAACCAATCAGCCATTGAAAACCCTATGAATAGCAGAGAAGCACTGACAACAGTGTTTCGGCTGTTGTACGCAGGATCGCTATGAGTTGGATACCAACTTGATGGCACTGAACAACAACAACAAATATTCTAACAATAGAATGAGAAAGAACCCACAATGACAGGTGGGAATCTAGAAAACATCATGATGAGCCTGGGAAGTTACACGTGGAAGCTTCTATGCAATACGATCACGTGCATACAAAGTTTAAACACAGGTAAAATGAACCCCTATTATTCAAGAACCCCTACATAGACGGTGAAATGGTAAAGAATAGTGAGAAAACATGTCCGCCAACAGATGTATGGTTAAATAAATGTGCCATATACATGGTGGTCTGGGATTTAGCTCAGTTGGTACGGCCCCACTCTGTAGTCTCTGAGGTCCCAAGTTCGATTCCCAGCACCGAGGCAATCCCGAAACAGTCAGCCATTGAAAACCCTATGAGGGTCGCTATGAGTCAGACACATTTCAATGGCACCTAACAACAACGACATATACACGGTGTGATCAAAAGAGAGGGTGAATGTTTAAATTAAAAAAAATTTCTGACAGTCAAATATGTAGGGAGAAATTGGGAGGAAATTGGCAAAAATCCCAAAACTGGGGAAAACGGCTAAATCTAGGGAAAATGAAGGTAAGTTGGGTGGGCGTTTGTACAGAACCCGCGAACCTGATTGGACAATTGAACTCAAAGCTGATTGACTCAGGCCATTCCATAGGCAAGCTATATAAGGAGCTTCACTGCAGCAGCTCGACTTTTTTCGCCCAGACCATCCGCTAAGCAAGACCTTTCTTTTGCCTTTTCACCTGGACCACCTATGAGGAAACACATTTCCGCTCTCTGCCCGGACCTTCGGTGAGGAAAGAACACTCTCCCTGCCTCGACCATCAACAAGGAAAGAACTCGCTCTCCGTCTGATCACCAATGAAGCAAGAACTGTCTCCTCGTGACCACGGAGACCACCAACACAGGTGTTTGCCCCTGTAAGGCAAAAGCGCCTGAGGCTTTTCCTTTCTCCCATCTCTGGCAGTGTCCTGAGGGCCGCAGGAGTCTGTGCCCCTCACCCGAGGGTCCCAAATGAATTATGTTTAGTACCTGTGTACGTGGCGGTGCTGCCCATCTGAACCTCCAGGCCTGACCGGGAGGCAAGCACCCCACAAAATACACATTGTCATTCATTCCCCCTCCCAAAACTCCTGCTGGCTTCCAACACACTCATCCCACCATTCTTGCTGCTTTCTGAAGCAGATCTGGGAGTCTCCTTTGTTGAGGATCTTTGCTTGTGCTGCTGTGGCTGCCTCAATGTCCTGAAGAGATTGAAAATATTTGTCTTTCATGGCTGCTTTGACTTTGGAAAAGAGCCAGAAGTCTCTTGGTGCCAGAGCCAGTGCATAGGGGGAGGAAGACGCAGCATAACCAATGAATGACACGCTACCCTACACGGTGCCACGCATACGGTCTTTTTATGTTTGAGCCCATTGTTGCAGCCACTGTGTTTCTTCTCATTGTGAGTCATGCCGCATCAGCACAAGGAGGTTCCAGGGGCTTTATTTTATTCACTGCAGTAAGGTCGACTCTACCTTGAGGAGGCAACTCTTCCCCAGTTGTCCTTTGAATTCATTACGACCTGGGGGGCTCATTTTCTGGCACTATATCTGACAGTGCTTCTCTGCCAAAGAGAGGAGAAACTGTCATACCTGATGCAATGTGTAACATCTAGTGTTGTCATGATGAAGAATGAAACTAAAGAATAAAAAAATAGAAGCCAGGCGCAATGGTGCAAACCTGCAATCCCAGAGGCTCAGGCAGCAAAGGAAGGAGGATCACAAGTTCGAGACCAGAGGTAGTCTGCACAACTTAGTGAGACCCTGTCTCAAAAAGTAAAAAAATTGGCTGGGGGTGCAGCTCAGTGCTCCAGCACTTGTAGAGCATGCAAGCGCGAGGCCCTGTGTTCAACCCCCAGTACTACAAAAAGAAAAAAAATAGTATGTACAACTCTATGCCTGCAAAGTTGATGACCTAAGTAAAACTGATCAATTCCTTGACAGACAAGGTCCACCAACTATCACAGAAGGAGAGACAGATAATCTGCATATGCCTCAAATCTATTATAGCAATTCAGTCAATCATTAATAATGTTCTAAAACAGAAAGCACCAGATGCAGATGGATTCACAAATATTTAAGGAAGAAGCCAAGCCAATTCTCTACAATCTCTTCCAGGAAAGAGAATCAGGGAGAATATTTTCTAACTCATTTGACGTGGCCAGTACAACCCTAATACTAAAAAGGAAAGACATTGCAAGAAGGAAGTCTCTCTCATAAAGACGGAGGCCAAGGTCCTCAACAAACTATTAGCAAATCAGATCCAACAATGCAAAAAATAATTCCACATCATGACTGCTATGGTTTGAATGCAACCTTTCCCCACCCAAACTCCTGTGGAAGCTTGATTCCCACCATGATGGCGTTTGGAGGTAACGCCTTTGAAAGATGTTGGGGCCTTTAATTGGGATTCATGCTGGTCTTGTAAAATGGGTTAGTTTTTATGAGATCAGGTTGTTTCAAAGAGTAAGCCTGGTCCCTTTCATCCTTTCTCAACATATGATACAATCTGCCATGGTATAACATGGCCAGGGAGCCCTTGACAGATACCAGTGCCATGCTGTTTGACCTTTCCAGGCACTACAGTTACGAGCCAAATAAACCTCTTCTTTATACACTATCCAGCCCCGGGTATTTTGTGACAGTAACACAAAGCAGGCTAAGACTGAAGATTGAAACCAGGAGGAGTGTGCTGCTGTAATGAGTTCTGAAATGAGGAGGGGGCTTTGGAACTTGGTTGAGGACAGAGGCCGGAAGAGTTTGGAGGAGTAGGCTAGGAAAAAAAGGCTGTATTTCTGCGGGTTTCTGAGAAAGAGAGAACTATGAGTGACTCCAGTGCAGGCTTAGAAGATGAGAAATATATATATATATATATATATGTGGCCACCTCATGTCCTGATTATGTATAAATATATGTATATGTATATATATATACACATATATACGTATATATATGTATATATACATATATATGTATATATATATATATACATATATATATATATATACACATATATGTGTATATATATATATATTTACATAGCCTGCAGCTGTAGCCCTGTGGCATCCGATCCCGTCAGATCTCGGAAGCAGGGTCAGGCCTGGTTAGTACCTGGATGGGAGACCGCCTGGGAACACCAGAAGCTGTAGGCTTGGGAGAAGGACCTGGCAACCCCCTCCCAAAACTCAATCTGCCATTGAAAACCCTATGAACAGCAGAGAAGCACTGACAATAGTGTTTCCCCTGTTGTACAGAGGGTCGCTATGAGTCGGATACCGACTCGACGGCACCTAACA
>VMDO01008716.1:0-24289 GCA_007922755.1 Pedetes capensis
TATATATATTAAAATGTATAGTAAAAGAATATTAATTTTTTTTATCCAATTGAATATACAAATTAACAAAATGGAGGAATAGCTTGAAAGATAAAAAATATCATCCCTCATTCAAGGAAGAAATTAGAAACCTGAATAGTCCTATACTCGTGAGTCTTAAATTTATAGTTACAGACTTTCAAACAAACAAACAAATACAAAAAGTTTCCATTTAGATGGCTTTATAAGTGAGTGTTCCCCAATCAATGGAAGTTTTACCTATATTTCCTCAAAAATATTGAAGGAGAACACATTCAGTACTATGCATTTTATGAACCCTGTTTTATACTCATTACTTTAATAGCAAAATCATATGGAAATATTTCAGGAAAGGAAATATATAGACCTCTGGCAAAGATGAAAAATATCTTAACAATTTAGTTAATTAAATTCATCAACATATAAAAATATACAATATATTCAGTCCAACTGGAGTTTATACAACAGATGCAAGCTTTTGGTTTTTCATTTGAAAATAAATCAATGTAACTTACTAGATTCACAAATTAAATTTAAAAAGACAAGACCATAATAATCTCAACAGAGACAGTAAACCATTTTACAAGAACAAGATTAAGTTAAAATCAATTAAAATCCCCATGATTTAAAACAAAACCTTCCAGCCATCTTAGAATAAAAATAATTACACAACATCTAACCCTGAAATAATATTCTTAGTTTTGAAATATGTTGAAGCATAATATTTATTTCAAATATTATTATTAAAATTGAATTGATTGACTATGGAATTTAGAATGATAGTGGATAACAAATAAGTACTTAAATGGTTAGAATTGGGGCCTTTATGTACCATAATGATTTATGAAATATCATCAATAAATTTTCTGAAGAATTTTTATCTTCCAATATTAATCCAGCAATGCCCATTTGGTTAATGTCAATATCAATATCTGCCTCTTAAAATTAATATTTTAATATTCTAAATGTATTTAATCATAAGACTATATGCTTTACATAGTCTTTCACTGGTAAGTTCCTTTTTATTGCTATTCATTTTCTGTGAGATTGGTCTCTCTATTACCTTTCCACTTGTTGTTCTTGTGGTTGTTAGGTGCCTTTGAGTTGTGTCCAACTCATAGTGACCCTTATTGCGTTTTCAATGACTCATTGTCATAAGTTTAAATTACCAATAATTTTTGGCATGAATAAAACTTGCTTAAGAATTTATCAAGGTAGCAGATATCTGGCTAAAGTTTGCCTCCTTTTCATAGATATATACCCTATCTATTCACAGTGAAGCGAGACAAGGAAAATTGATCTAGAAAAATTAAAATCTCTATCAAAATGCTATTTCATGATTTTGACTCT
Organism: Pedetes capensis; assembly: GCA_007922755.1. Lineage (NCBI taxonomy): Eukaryota > Metazoa > Chordata > Mammalia > Rodentia > Pedetidae > Pedetes > Pedetes capensis. The sequence goes on from VMDO01008716.1 coordinate 1,369, forward strand.
TAATATGTTGTTGTTGTTGTTAGGTGCCGTCGAGTCGGTATCCGACTCGTAGCGACCCTCTGTACAACAGGGGAAACACTGTTGTCAGTGCTTCTCTGCTGCTCATAGGGTTTTCAATGGCAGATGGATTTTCGGGAGGGGGTTGCCAGGTCCTTCTCCCAAACCTACAGCTTCTGGTGTTCCCAGGCGGTCTCCCATCCAGGTACTAACCAGGCCCAACTCTGCTTAGCTTCCGAGATCTGACGGGATCAGATGCCACAGGGCTACAGCTGCAGGATCTTAATATATTTTGTCTTATTATTAATATCTAATGTGTTGGAAGAGGTCAAAATTAAACAAACATTTATTTACAATATAGAACTAATTGGGAAGCAGGAGAACAAACAACTATAGCTGCAAGACATCAGTTGATGTCTTGTGTTGCCATGATGACATCCTTGGTGTCTATATAGAATCATCATAAACATTTTACTTAAAGAAGTAAACAAGCTGGGCAGTGTAGTGCCCGCCTATAATTCTAGCACTCTGGAGGCTAAGGCAGGAGGTTCACCAGTTTAAGGATTGCCGGGGGTACATAATGAGTTCCAAACTATTCTGGACTATGAGATCTTGTCTCAAAAAGCAACAACTTAAAAAGAAACAAAAACAGAACACAACAAAAAAGGAGTAAATCTACCTTATTCAGGCTATCTCCATTCCCCATCAATGTATGTAAAAGTTAACCCACCTCCCATGTATGAATATATTACATATATGTAATTATGTATATGCACATATTCATATAGACTGTATGTATGATGTTGTTGTTGTTGTTGTTGTTGTTGTTGTTGTTGTTGTTAGGTGCTGTCGAGTCGGTATCAGACTCATAGCCACCCTCATAGGGTTTTCAATGGCTGGCTGTTTCAGGATTGCCTTGGGAGTGGATTGCCAGGCCCTTCTCCCATTTTTGCGGTGCTGGGAATTGAACTCAGGGCCTCAGAGACTGCAGCGCAGCACTCTGCCAACTGAGCTAAATCCCAGCCCAGACTGTGTATATACATAAACTATATATAAAATATAATTATAAATACATCCACAAATGGACATGATTATGTACATTTTGTGTAAGTATATAATGTTTTACATTGCATTTCTATACAAATTTTCACATTAGTATATATATTTGCATATATATATATGCAAATAGTATATGCATATACTATTAGTATATGCATTTGCATATACATATATTGTATGTGCTTACACATGTCATAATATTATGTGTACCCTGAACTAGGAAAAACTATTAACTTATTCTGTACAGGCTTATAAACTGTATGTGAATGTTCTTTTACTATGTGGGAAACAACAGAAGTTACAATTGGTTAGGCCAGATAAAAGAGGTAAATGAGAATTGTTACACTTGGACTTGGTCAATGCAAATTGTGCAAGCTTTACATAAATTTTGTAGACCTAATGATTTCTGAAAACCATTTCCAGGGCTGGTTATGTCTCATGTAGAAATCTAAATAGGATCTTACAGGAAGTAGATTAAAGAATTTAGCTCTTGTCAAATATTGCTGGTCTCTGCTTTTTAATTTTTCTTTTCCTCAGAGTTCTCTTGCCTTTAATACATGCTTAGATTTAGTAGGCCAAAAGTAGAATTCTCTTGCTAATATTTTTCTTCCTATTGTGCAAAGGAATTCTTTAATGCTTACATGGTTATTTGAGTTTTGCTGCAGAATGCTGTGCACTGCAGTTTTGCTTTGAAATGAATGATCCTTGTTTTTTTGTTTCAAGGTAAACAATTTTCTGCAGTTTTGTTGTGTATTGTTAGGAGTCATCCTATTGCTTAGATGTAGACTGGGATTTTTTTTTTCAAATCTTTGCTGTGAACAACTAAATGTTTGGTCATCAATGTTGCTTCATTTTTATTTTATTTTTCTACCTTTTGTATTGGTCTTCATTCTTGTCCTTGCCCTCTATGACACATCATGGTATGATTAGCTCATACTATTCACAGTGGAAGCAATTTAATCTTTGTTCGAAAAGTGCTCTGTTTCTCAGAAGTCACATGAACATCAGTTGATTAAATTGTTTTTGCCAGCAGGTTTGCCTATCTGTCCACATGGTTTCTTTGTGCAGTATTTGGAATTCACCCCCACTTTGGGTGGTATAATGAGCCTCAATTTCTCCTTGTATGTGCATGCCTTGTTATTTGAGCAATTTCCATAGAAAGCTAGTGGTTTTCAGGTGCTCTGGACTTATCTTTCAGTATGAAAACTTAGGTATTGTTCAGCATTTTAAGAAGCAGAAATAATGCCCTACTTCCAGTTGCAGCTTTGTCTTCTCTACAGTAAATAGAAGGTTGTATTTCATAAATGATATTTCACCTTACTGATTTATTTTACCAAACCAGATTCTAGATACATTTATTAAACCTGGGTACAAGATTTAGTTAAGGAGTGGTGTGAACCAGCTGCAAAATGATGTGCTCCCCCTCTGAGTGCCTGCAGCTGTAGCCCTGTGGCATCCGATCCCGTCAGATCTCGGAAGCTAAGCAGGGTCGGGCCTGGTTAGTACCTGGATGGGAGACCGTCTGGGAACACCAGAAGCTGTAGGCTTGGGAGAAGGACCTGGCAGCCCCCTCCCAAAAATCAATCTGCCATTGAAAACCCTATGAACAGCAGAGAAGCACTGACACTAGTGTTTCGCCTGTTGTACAGAGGGTCGCTATGAGTCGGATACCGACTCGACGGCACCTAACAACAACAACAACCCGCTGAGTGCCTACTCATCTATTTCACTTTTCCTGTAACTTGAGAGAAAAAAAAGACACTTGGTCTTCTTTAAGAATTGGTTTAAAGATAATCAAGGGGATTTCAGTTACAATGAGCATTCTCCAAATACAATTGCCTTACAAAACTAGAAGCATACAAAATATTTTGTTTGTTGGGAGAATTAAGGGTCAAAACAGAGAAAAAAAAACCTGTTAATATCATAAATACTTCACAAATAGGAATATTTTATCTCGTCCATGTGAGTGGATCATTTGGAGAATATTATTTTTCTGTAATTAAGTATTAAACTCTTATATGTATTTATAGTTTATTTGAAAACAATTTCATAGAAGATAAAGATTAGATTTCAATACACATGTTTAAGGATGGCTCAGCAAAACATAATAGTATTTTGAAAATATATATGCAAAGCTTGAACATTGAAGGTCAGTTGTTGACATTTAAAATAAAAAATGATAAAATATCTGAAAAGAATATTAATTGAAAATGAAGAAAATTTTAAATACAGATGATGCCTGATTTAGGATGGTCAAACTTATGATTTTTTGAATTTACTTTGATACAAATGAATTATTTATTCAGTATAATCTGCACTTTGAATTTTGAATTTTGATGTTTTCTAGGCTAACAACATGCAATACAATACTCTTTTGTGATTCTAGACAGCAGCAGCAAGCTGCAGCTCCCAGTCAACCACATAATCGCAAGGGTAAATAATTGATACTCTTCAGTGCATTCCGTTGCTAAGCTGTGATGCTCATTAGGTTAAGTGTGTTAAGTACATTTTTAACTTATGGTGTGTTCAAGTTACAATGGGTTCATCAGGATGTAACCTCATCATAAGTTGAAGAATGTCTGTAGTTTTATAATATTTGTATTATTGTTACTAATGGAATGAAACTGTAGAAAAATAAGAACACACTGTATTTTTATGAAAAAAAAATTGAATTTTCTCATTGAGCCCCTACAGCACTTCATGATAAAATTTTGGAATAGAGATCATTTAAACAAGACATGGAAGAAAACATATTTGATAGTTCATTACTAATAAGCTTATCATCTTAAAGAATTTAAGCATTTATAATAAGAGTATGCACATTAAAATTACTCCATTCTGTTTCTTATTTTTAACTTTAAAAATGTATTTAATTATTTATTTTTATTTGTTTCGTTGATGCAGGTGATCAAATGCATGCTATGCAAGCGCTGTGCCATTACACTTCACTTCCAGTCCCTATTCTCTGTCTTTAATGTTCCGTATGCTTAACGTTTGCCTGCAGCCATAGCACTGTGGCTTCTGATCCCGTCAGATCTCGGAAACTAAACAGGGTCAGGCCTGGTTAGTACCTGGATGGGAGACTGCCTGGGAACACCAGGTGCTCCAGGCTTGGGAGACTGACCCAGTAACCCACTCCCCAAAATCAATCTGCCATTGAAAACCCTATGAACAGCAGAGAAGCACTGACAATAATGCTTCACCTGTTGTATGCAGGGTTGCTATGAGTAGGATACCAACTGGATGGCACCTAACAACAACAAACAGCACTTAATGTTATCTGTTCTATTGAACATGCTTAATTAAAAAGTAACTATAGCATTTTCATATGTAAAACAGCCATCTTTAAGTACACATTTTATTTAATGCTGCCAAACTGATTTTTTGCCAAAGAGAAACTTTGTGATGAAAAAATACATTCTGATTGTTGCCAAACCATTTTCATTTACTTTGCCTTGTGTGGACATCTATAATATTCTTTTAGATAAATGCTTTCTGTCAAAATGGCAATATTGTTTTTCCTTTGTAAAATTGCTTTGAAGTAAAAATAAGTTAAATTTTGCTTTCCTGGAACATGAGAGAAAGGTCTTTCTGCATATCTTTCATTTGGTATTCCCCACCAGTCTTTTCTAATGCCTTAACTATATTTTTCATAATTCTTTCTTTGGACATAATTCCTTATAAATAAAGCTGCCTCAAATTGTTTTCTTGTTTGTTTGCTATCTGTTTCAACCATAGTCTTCCTAGAGTACCACCCAGGCATTTTTGGTCAATAATCCATTAGGAATGCTATTTTATAAACTTTAAGAACATTATAGTTTTTATGACTAATAGTAACTAAACATTAGCAATAGCTAATTTATAAGAAACCCTATATGGAACAGTGGCATCCATTTTTCATGCTGCAATACTCAATTTTTTGACAAGGTCTGGTTATGTACCCCAGGTTCGCCTCAAACTCATTATGTAGCCCAGACTGGCCTCAGCTTGCAATCCTCCTCCTTCAGTTTTCTGCGTGCTGAGATTGTATGTGTGTGTTGTTGTTGTTGTTGTTAGGTGCCGTCGAGTCGGTATCCGACTCATAGCGACCCTCAGAGGGTTTTCAATGGCAGACTGTTTCGGGATTGCCTTGGGAGTGGATTGCCAGGCCCTTCTCCCATTTTTGCGGTGCTGGGAATTGAACTCAGGTCCTCAGAGACTGCAGCGCAGCGCTCTACCCACTGAGCTAAATCCCAGCCCATAGGTGTGTAGCACTATACTTAAATTAGTTTTTTCTGTCTGTAATATTAGTGCATGAAAGAGAGCTGCTATCTAAACTTGCTATAATGAACTAGGAAATTATAAAAAAAAATACCTTTCAAACTCTATGGAAGAAAGATAAGAACCATGTATCTTCAAATTTTCAACTTTACCCTCTCCTTTACCAAATACTAAGCTGTTACTTTGGACTCTATTACCTTATTTATTTATTTATTTTATGAGAGTCCTATGAGTCCAACATGATCCATTGGCACCTAACAACCACAACAAGTTTATTTTGGGTAGCTATTCTGAAATTTTAGATACAGAGTTAGGGGAGTTATTAAAAATATCAGGGCCATGAGAACCTTCTGGACATGTAAGAATAAATAGCACATAATCACACATTTATATAAATGGTGATAATTGGCAATGCTTTTAAGGAATTTTTCATTGTAACTAAAATAGTAAAGTCTATTACTATGGTATACAATTTGAATTTAGCTTAGTACAGAATAAATTACTGGCAATCCACTCCAAGGCAATCCCGAAACAGTCTGCCATTGAAAACCCTATGAGGGTGGCTATGAGTCGGATACCGACTCGACGGCAACTAACAACAACAACAACAGTGCGAAAGGGCTGGGATTTATCTCGGTTGGTAGAGTGCTGCACTGCAGTCTCTGAGGTCCCGAGTTCAATTCCCAGCACCACAAAAATGGGAGAAGGACCTGGCAATCCACTCCCAAGGCAATCCCGAAACAGTCTGCCATTGAAAACCCTATGAGGGTCGCTATGAGTTGGATACCGACTTGATGGCTGGCACCTAACAACAACAACAACAATTGCAGGAGATTGGGATTTTTAAAAAAAATCTACGAAACTGCATTTTCACTAATGCTGAGTTGTGTGATAAATACTTTTGACTTAAAATTGAGTCTTTATTTTAGGGGAATCCAAACAGTTCCCTTTATAATTCATACTCTTTAAAGGCCATCGCTTTGTGTTAAGTAGACTTCTTATTTTTTGAAAATTTTAGATTATGTATTACTATATTAGTATATATTAGTATATTATTAGCACTATATATTATTATTATTTTCTATTCTGTTATAAGAAATAATAGTTTCTTGTATCTTTTACCCAGTTGCTCCCAATGGTAATGTCTTACCAAAGTTTGATGCAATACCACATTTAGAATATTGACATTGATGCAGTTATGACATAGAAGATTTCCCTCCTATTTTCCTCACAGAGCCACAACTTCACCCTCACCTTAACCATTTGTAACCACTAACCTATTTTCCAAATGATACATAGATGAAAACATCCAGTGTAGGGTACTTTTGGGGATGATTTTTTTCCCTTTTATTATAATTCTCAGGAGATGTTGTGTCCAGGCCATATCATGAACAAAAGTTTTCATTTTTCTGGAATGAATGCCCAGTAATGCAATTCCTTGGTAATATGGTAGTTGCATGCTTAATTTTTAATCAACTAGTGAACTGTTTTACAAAGAAACTCTGCTACTTGGTATCTATCATAGAAATGTATAAGTAACGTAGTTTCTATGCTCCCTCAAAAGCATTTGGTGTTACTCCTGTGGTTTATTTTAGACACTCTGGTAGGCGTGCAGTCATATTCCATTTGGATATTAATTTGTTTTTTTGTAATGGCTAATTATATTACATATAGTTTATATGCTTATTTGTAACCTATATATCGTTTTGGTAAAGTGTTTCTTAATATTTTTGTCCTTTTTCTAATTAGATTGCTTTTGTCTTTCTCCCTTCTCTTTCCTTCTTCCTTGCATTTTTGATTACTGTTGTATTTTGAGTAGTGGCTATATACTGTAGATAGTAGTACTATACTGAACTCGTATTTGCACAAATTTTTCTCTCTGTAGCCTGTCTTTTCATCCTCTTCTCAGGAACTTTCGTGGAGCAAAGTGTTTTAATTTCCACAAAGTCTAACTTAAATGTGACTTTTCTGGAAATGTTTGGTGTCAAGACAAAGAAATCTACCTAAACTTAGCGCTCAACAAATTTCACTCAGTTCTCTCTAAATGTTTTATAGTTTATATATGTTATATTGAAGTCTGGGACTGGGATTTAGCTCAGATGGTAGACACTGCTCTGCAGTCTCTGAGGTCCTGGTTTGATTCACAGCACCACAAAAAATGGGAAAAGGACTTGGCAATCCACTCTCAAGGCAATCCTGAAACAATCAGCCTTTGACAACCCTATGAGGGTCGTTATGACTCAGAAAGGACTTGAGGGCACCTAACAATAACAACATTGAAGTCTATAATCTGGAACATGCTTATAGTCCTAGCACCTGAAGAGACTGAGGCAGGAAGATTGTAAATTCAAGGCCAGAGACAGCCAGTATAACTTAGTGAAACCCTCTCTTAAAATTAAAAAATATAAAAGGAGCTGTAACTGAGGGTCAGTGATGGAGTGTTCGCCTAGTATGTTCAAAACACTAGGTTCAATTTCCAAATACTGCCAAGAAAGAAAGGAGAAAAGGAAAGAAGGAAGGAAGGCAGGAAGGCAGGAAGAAAGAATGGAAAGACAGAAGGAAGGGAAGGAAGGAGGGAAAAATCCAAGTTTATGATGTATTTTGATTCAATTTTGAATTAAATTTGAAGTTTACATCAATGTCTTATTTTACAACAAGGTCATTTGTTTTTTCTAAGTAAGTCCAAATGTGCCAAGACAACTTATTGTAAAGGTTAGCTTTCCTTTGTGGCATTGATTCCACATTTTGTCAAAAAATGAGTATGATTGCCAGGTGTGGTAGTGTACACCTGTAATCCTACTGGCTCGGGAAATGGAGGCAGGAGGATCGCATGTTGGAGACCAGAGGCAGTCTGCATAATTTGGCAAGACCCTGTCTCAAAACAGTAAAATGTAAAACAAACAAAAACAAAAACAAAAACAAACAAACAAACAAAAATCAGAGGCAGTCTGTGTAACTTAGCAAGACCCTGTCTCAAAAACTTAAAAAAACTGGACAGGGGTGCAGCTCAGTGGTCCAGCACTTGCAGGCATGCAAGCACAAGGCCCTGGGTTCAACCCCCAGTACCTAAAAAAAAAAAAAAAAAAAAAGTATGATAGTCTTTTTTACCAGTGTTTTTAATTGTACAAAATAATGGGCTCATTATGATATTGTTGTACATATATATAATGTACATGGATAATACCCTGCATTATTCTCTCTTCTTTCCTTTCCCCTCCCACTGGTTTCCTTTCTCTTCCCAAATAGCCCCGTTTTATTTTCATGTGTTCTTTTTAAGAAAAAAATCTAGCTTCTGTAGATTATAGAAAACATGCAATATTTGTTTTTCTGACTCTTGCTATAGTTTGTCTTATTTCTGTGTTCTCTATTCTGTTATGTTGATCTACATGCCTATCTTTAATCACTAACCATCTTGAGCATTGTAGTTACATGATACTCTTGGAAGTGATTATATTCCTTATTTTGTAACTTTTTCAAAATTGTTTTAGCTATCTTTGTTCTTTTGCCTATCCATTAACATTTTAGAATAATCTTGCCCATATTTGTAAAATATATTGCTAAGCTTTTGGTAAGAATTTTATTAAACATGTCTATAAATTTGTGGAGAAATATGTTGCTTTTCCAAGTCTGGAATGTTGCATGTCTTTCTGTGTACTTAATTTCCTTTGGATTATATCCATTTCATCAATGTTGTATAGGTTTAGCATACAAGCCCTAAATATATACATATGTTAGATTTCTATTTTTATCTTGAAAGACTATAAATTATCTTGCATTTTTTCTTCAGTACTATCAGTTTGAACCCAGAGCCTCCCACATGCTAAGCAATTGCTGTACCACTGATCTGCACTCCCATTCCCTTTTATATTGCTTATTTTGAGACAGGGCCTTGCTAGGGTATGCAGGATGCCTCTAACCTTTAACTTGCAGTCCTCCTGACTCAGCCTCCTGAGCCTCGTTACAGGTGTGTACCTTAGTGTCTGGAACCTTGCACTTTTAATTTTGATGTTCTCATATTCGTTGCTAGGATACAACTACCCAATTGATTTGTGTGTATAGATCTTATATCCTACAACAATGCTGAGTTCAGTTATTCTAGAACGTTTTTAGATTTCTCAGAAATTTCTATAAAATAATTATGTTATCAGAAAACAGGGACAAATGTTTTTTTGATCTGTATGCCCCTCCTTTTCCTTTCTTGTAATATTATAAAAACTTACAGAACTATGCCAAATAAGATTTTGACTGTGGGATCCTTAATGTGTTCCTATGCTTAGGGAGAAAGCATTCATTCTTTCTTCTTTACCCATTTGGTACTATTCTCCAGTAGAACATCTGGGCTTTATGATTTCTTTTCCTGGAGTTTTTAAATTAAAAAATAACTTTCTTTAAAAGTTACAGAGTCATTCAAATTTTTTCACATTGGGTGAGTATTGTTGTATGTGCATTCAACAAATACACCTATTTCATTATGTTCTCCAATTTATGGAATTCTTCATAGTGTTGCTTCATTTTCCTTCTGATATTGGAATTATTTAAAATATTACTTTGAGAAGATTTTGGTTCCTTTTCTGTCGGGTTATCATTACTGCAAATTGGATATGCAGGGTGTTGTGTAATTAAACTATTGAGATTAGTTAAATTATTAATTTTATTTGGTTTTCCCTTACTCTACTCCAGATAGGAAAAGCATGAGCTGGCTCAATATATCCAACTTGGAGCAAAAATATAGATTCACAAATTAGCCTTTGTTGACACCTGAGTTGGGGAGGGTTTCAAAGGTGACAGGATTGTCTCTGGGCCACTGCTAATAATAGAATTGACTAAGAATGGTTGGAGTGCCATTTTACTTTTCCCTATAGCATCTCCATTCTCACTGATAGAATTGTAGCCCCATTTTTAATGGAAAGTAGTGAGTGTTTTGACTCTCCACTGACTATTCCAGGACATCACATATATGAAAAGGAAGCAATAATGTAGCATGAATGATGACCTGTCAGAAAAAAAGTGAACTGAAATGACAGCACAATTTTCTAAATAAAACATCAATAGAAGATTCAAATGTGCACTACACAAAAATCATTGGATTAAAAGATAAACTTAAGAAAATTTGAAACAAGGAATAGAATATTAAAATTAAGTTGAAAGAGAATCATCAAACAGATTCCCTTAGAGCAAAGTGGTTAAATAGGAAACCAGGTCTCTCCTCCTTTTCATGGCTAAACTGATACAGTGTTGTTGCTCTTGTAGGTGCCATTGAATTGGATCTCAATCAGAGTGACCCTTGTAGGGTTTTCAGTGGCTGATTGTTTTGGAATTGCTTAAAGAGTGGCTTGCCATGACTTTCTCCCATACACTGACTCAATAGGAATATGTAAATGAATTTCCTTTGTGAGAAATTCACAAAATACTTGAGAGTCTCCTGCACCCAGATAAATTCAAGACCAATCACATCAAAATCAGTAGGAAGATTGGAGATACCCTGTCATCATAGTCCCCTCCCCTTGCATACACTACATAACGAGGTGGGAACCCTCAGTTCTCAGCTTGTGATGAGGAGAGGGAGAGATTGACTACACTTCATAAGTTTTCCTAGTGCTGCCTGAGAGACCTGTCTTGCTTACCTGGGGCCTCTGACAGGAACTGGCAACAGACAACAAAGGCAGTGGTTTAGATAAGAGTGTGGGACTCATCTCAGCTCCTCCTCCTGCCTCAATACAGAGTAGTGGAGAAAATAAAATAGCTACTAACTTCATTCTGGGGAGGGAAAGAAAATCTAGCATCAAATATCCCAACTTTTCCAGATATCATCTGAGGGATTAAATTCAATTGTACCTGTCTTGGAACAGTGATGGTACCTGGCACTGTCTAAGAACAAAAACTGCAATCATGATTATCACAAATATTTGAAGGGTCCACAGAAGCTCTGACTGGATAAATAAGTGAAGTTCTACTGTGTAAAACCAATCTGTAAAGATCAAGTTAAGTGCCAATTTTAGTTATATGTAGATATGAACACAAAAGGTCAAGGACAATGAGAAAAGAAGAGAATATTGTTGAAAAAAGGAACAAGATAAAACTCTGGAAACTGCCACAATGAGACAGAGATATATGATTCTCTGGAATAAGAACACAAACTAAGCATCATAAGAATGCTTAATGAGTATGGAGAACAACTTATGAATAAAGTGAGAATTATAACAAGAAATGTTGGGTTGTTAGGTGCCATCCAGGCATGTCCAGACTCATATCGAACCTCCTAGGGCTTTCAATGGCTGACTGTTTAGGTATTGCCCAGGGAGTGTTTTGCCATGTCCTTCTCCCATTTTTGCAGTGCTGGGAATCAAACCCTGGACCTCAGAGACTGCAGTGCAGCACTCTACCAACTGAGCTAAATCCCAGCCCCTTAACAAGAAATAGAAAGTTGAAAAAGGACAAAATTGTCTTCTTAGAGCCAAAGAATACAATCTGAACAGGAAATTCAATACATAGGTTTCAAAAAAGATTGGACTAAACAGAAGAAATCAGCAAAATTAAACACAAATAATATGCAATTACCTAATGAAAAGAGAAAAAAGGAAAAAAAGGAAAAATGTTGGTAAATGCTTTAGAAGCTTATGGGACAGCCTCACGTGGCAAATATGTGTATTATGGAAATCTCAAAAGAAGAAAAGAAAAGAAAAAGTTAAGAAAGTTTGAACAAAGAAATAGTGGCTGAAAACTTCCCCAATATAAGAAAGAAAAACGACAACCAGATCCAGTAATCAAAAAGAACTGCAGATAAGATAAATCCAAGAAGACCCACTATGAGATACTTTATAATTATTCTGTCACAACTAAATACAGAACATTTTAAAAGTGGAAAACCAACTTCTCACATACAAAAGGATAATCCTAAAATACCCAGAAGATTTCCAGCAGGAACATTACAACCCAGAAGGGAGTGGAATGGTATATCCGAAGTGCTGAAAGGAAAGTATAAGACAACCTGCCACACAGGAACACTATACCTAAACAAATTATCCTCCACAAATGAAAGAGAGGTAAAGATTTTTCCACAGATAAAAGTTAAGAGAGTTCATCACCACTAGACCTGTGTTATAAAAAGCATTTTTTTCAAAAACAATAAAGAGAAACCTTAAAATTGACAAGGGACCACAATTAATCCCAAAAGGCCCAAATGAACTTGAGTAATAAAAAAATTACTGCCATCAAAATAGTTTGGTAATGGCATGAAAAAGATACATATGTCAATGGAACAGAAGAGAGAACAGAAATAAATCTACACACATAGTCAATCTATCTTCAGCAGTGGTAGCAAGAATATACAATTGGAAAAGGATACTGTCCAACAAATTATGCTGGAAAAATTGTATTTCCACATACAAATAATGAAATAATACCCTCATACTGGACAAAACAATCAACACACAATGGATTAAAGATTGCAACATATAACTTAAAACTAAAATTCCCGAAAAATAAAGGAGGACAATCTTTTGTAACACAGGTCTTGGCAGCAATTTCTTTGTTACAACACCAAAAGCATAGACACAAAAGCAACCATAGAGATGTGGACCTATATTAAGCTAAAAAGCTTTTACAATGCAGAAGAAGCAACCAAATAGTAAAAAATAAAACCATGCTATGGAATGGGAGAAAATATTTGCAAACACTTTATTTGGCAAGATTTTATATCCAAAAAACATAAGGAAATCGTACAACTCTAGCAAAAATGACCATCCCATGAAAATAACCTAAAAGCTTGAATATCAAGATTTTTCCAAAAACAGAAATGTCCAACAAGTATATGAAACCTTGTCTATCTCATTAATCATTAAGAAATTGTAAGTCAAAACTAATGAGATACTATCTCACATCTATTATGTTTGCTGTTATGTATAAAAACATAGTTGGTGAAGAGATGAAGAGATTGGAATTTTTCTATACTTTTGGAATGTGAGTGAAAAATGGTATAGCTACTACATAAAACAGTATATAGGTTTGTTAATAAAATAAAAGTATAGATCTCATATAAACCAGAAGTCCTACTTCTGGGTATATATATTTTTTAGTCACTTTTCATCACTGTGAAAAAATAACTGAGAAAACAGCTGGAAAGAAGAAAGCATTATTTTGGCTCATGCTTCCTGAGGGTTCAGCCCATAGACTTCCCACTCTGTTGCTGTGGGACTGAGGTGAGGCAGAACATCATGGCCATGGGAAAATGTGGCAATGGAGCCTACTTACCTCATGGCAGCCAGAAAACAGGAAAAAAGATAGTGAGGGTCCAGGGGCCAGGTACATCCCGAAAGGCACACCCACAGTGACCTATTTCTTCCAAGGAGGCCTCACTTCTGATAGGTTTCACCACTGCACAATAATGACAGCAAATTATGTGTCTGTCCATGGAGGAATTCACTGATCAAGTCAGAGCCCTCATGACACAATTACTACCCGAAAGTTCACTCCAAACATGCTGCACTAGGGCCCAAGCTTTTATGTAACACATGAGCCCCAGAGGACACTTCATATCAAAAACCTAACAACATCCAAAAGAATTTTAATCATGATGTCAAAGAAATATTAGCCCTCATTTTATGTTGACCCACAGAAGCAGCACTCCAGAAATCAAAAGAATTGCATGGAGAAAAGCTGTTGCAAAAGTCTTCTTTAAAGTGTTGAAAAGTAAAGATGTCACACTGAAGACGAAGGTGCACTTGATTCATGCCATTGTATTTTCAGTTGCAACATATGTTTATGAAAGCTGGACAGTGAATAAGGGAGATAGGAGAACTGATGCTTTTGAATTATGGTCCTGGATATGAATATTGAATATTACCATGGACTGCAAAAAGAACCAACAAATCTGTCCTAAAAGTGCAACCAGAGTGCCTCTTGGAAGCAAGGATGGCTACACCGTGTCTTATGTACTTTAGACATATTTGTAGGAGGGACAAATCTCTGGAGAAGGATATCATGTTTGGGAGACTGGCAAGACAATGAAAGAAAGGAAGACCCTCGACTAGATGGATTCACACAGTGACTACAACAATGAGCTTGAACATAATAGAGATCACATGCCTAGAACATTGTTGGGGGATGTTTCAGTCTGTTGTACATAGGGTCACGATGAGTTGGACCCAATTTGATGGCACCTAACAGTGGTGGTTTTACTCACAATCATCAAGTAGAAATCCCCTAATGTCCATTGCCTGATGAATGTATAAATAAAATGTCGTGTACAATAGAATATTATTTATTCCAGAGAAGAAGGAAATACTGTCATATGTGACAATATTGATGAATTTGAGGATATTATGTCAAAGGGCAACACTACATGATTCCTTTTAATGAGGTATCTAAAATAGTCAAACATTAGAAACAGAGAATAGAAAGATTGTTGCCAAGGGCTGGGAGAAGGAGAAATTGGAGAACTGCTAATCAACAGGTATAATGTTTCAGTTATACAAAATGAATATGGTAAGATATGTTCTATATACAATCATGTACTATATAATGACATTTTGGTCAAGGATGGACCACATGCACAATTGTGGTCCCATAAGATTAGAATAGAACTGAAAAATTCCTGTTACCAATTATTCTTACTACACATTTTCTATGTTAGGTATATATTTATATATACAACTACCATTGCATTACAATTGACCGTAATATTCAATATAGCAATACTCTACACAGGCTTATAGCCTAGAAGGGATAAGCTAAATTATACTGCAGTTGATAGAGTGCCACTTGGTGCTCTCTGAGGCCCCAAGTTCAATCCATAGCACTGTGAAAAGGGGAGAAGGATATGGCAGCCCATTCCCCAAACAATCAGTCTTTGAAGACACTATGAGGGTTGCTATGCATCAGACCTGACTCAATGACACGAAACAACAGCAACAGCAACAACAACATAGTAGGCTAAGCCATCTAGGTTTGTGTTAAGTAGACTCTAGGATATCAGTACAACAAAAAAATCATGTTAACAATGTATTTCTTAGAATATATCACATCATTAAAGGACATGTGACTATAGTTAACAATACTGTATTAGATTTAGCCTATAGTTTAAAATGCTGTATTGTACACTTAAAAATCCTTTAACAGGGTAGATCTTATGTAACCTGTTCTTCCCATAATAAAAATATAAATGAATAATATTAAAGAACATAACTAAGAGGCAAATTGAGAGACAGGTATGTATTTAACATTTCTCAATATGAGATGATAGGTTAGAATAGAAGCAATAACCAACAAATTATAATAATCAAAATTTAAAAGTTTAAAGAGTTTAAAGAAAACTAGGAATTTAGACAATATTTCATAAAGAACTAAGGAAAATATCAAAAAATATATCAGTAAGAGTTCTGAGTTTTAAAATCCTCAAGGAACATATTAAGACAAGAAAACATAGGGAATAAAAGTGGGAAAACTGTGATTAAATTACTATTAATTATACACAATATGATTTTCTACTTAGGAACCCTAAGAGCATTAACTTTAAAAATACTAAAATTAGTAAGAAAATTAGTTAAATTACTGTGGGGCGCGTGCCTCCCTGTCCGGCCTGGAGGTTCGGTCAGGCGGCGCTGTCGCGCACACAGAAACTAAACACAATTCACTCTGGACCCTCGGGTGAGGGGCGTGGACTCCTGCGCCCCTCAAGACCCCAGAGGAGATGGGAGAAAGTAAAAGCCTCAGGTGCTTTTGCCTTCCAGGGGCAAACACCTGTGTAGGTCATCTTGGTGGTCACGAGGAGACAGCTGTTGCTTCGTCAGTGATCAGACGGAGAGCATGTTCTTTCCTTATTGATGATTACAAGTGGAGAGTGTTCTTTCCTCACTGAAGGTTGGGGGAAGAGCAACGGGAGAGCTGTTTCCTCATCGGAGGTCCCGGCAGGAACAGGCAAGAAGGCCTTGCTTAGCCGATGGTGTGGGCAGAAGGTGAAGAAGGGCCTAAAATGGCCTAAAAGGCCTAAAAAGGATCAAGCTGCCATAGCGCAGCTCTTTATATAGCTCGCCCATGGAATGGCCTGAGCCAATCAGCTTTCAGTCCAATTGTCCAATCAGGAAGGGTTTTGTACAAACGTGCAACCAAGTTACTTTCATTTTCCCTAGATTTCTAACTTACAAACCAGATATTCAAAAGCGTTTTCCCAGTTTGGCAGTTTTTGCCAATTTCCTCCCAATTTTCCCCTACAATTACCGGCATCAAAATAACAGGGGCATTTAATTTATTCATATTTAATAATGATAATGATATTTATTTAGCTCTTATTTAGCTGTATGCCAGGACTTTGAGAAGTGCTTTTCATAGATTATTTTACAGCATCATTATGAGATAGTTATTATTATTTTCACTTTACAAATGAGAGAAAGGAGGCATAGAGAAAGTATGGAACCTGTTCAAGGTCACAATGCTGGTAAAAAATACATAAATGTTACACAATTATTCCTCCTCTCTTAAAAAATAGATATTAAGATTCTGAGTCAAATAAACATGAAATGAGGCTCTATTGGAAAAATGGTATTCATCACAGTATTTGGGGACCAAGAAGAGGGAAGGGAGCTAAGATTTGATAGGAAATGTGGGACCTGGCTTGCTAAAGAAGTGTTCAGATGTTTTGTAGTTTTACCACATGGTCCTTCCCCCATAGAGTCTCCAAGATAGACTGGCCCAGCTTGAGTCAAATGTCTATTCCTGTGTTGGTGTCTGGGGTGGGAAAGTGGGATAGAAGTCAACATACTCACTACAAATGCACAGATTTGGTGAAAAGTTATGCAAGGAACAGGGCTCAAGGAGACATGAGTTAGGTCTCTATGTGAGTATTGGACTCTTTAGAGGGGAATGAAATGAGAGTTAGCCACCAGCAGGCAGTGTAAAGCCACTATTGTAATAATGAATAGATTGATTTGCTGTGAAACCTGAACATATTCTCTGCTCTTGAGATTACTTGAGAGCACACTGAAGAGTCTTATGCTGGTAACTTTCTATCTAGGATTCATTCTAAGTGGCTTTTACTCTTTTTATCTTGAATCAAATCTCAGAGATGGCCCTGAATAGGAGTATTCTCCAGAGAGTTTGAGGGATCCAAATATTGTTATTCTCTTGGTCAAACTAGTGACTTTTGAAAGTAAACTTATAGTTCCCTCAGTCATTAAAGAGAAGTTTAAACTTTATGAACAAAATTGAATGCTTAATGAAGTCCTTGCTAGTTTAGTGTCATCTAGTTTATTATCTGGATAATTTTGTGATATATATATATATATATATATATATATCACAAAATTATCCAGATAATATATATATATATCCAGATAATATATATATATATATTACAAATATATATATATATATATATATATATAAATATATATATATATAACAAATATATATATATTTGTTATTGTTGCTGTTGTTAGGTGCCGTGGAATCAGTGTCCAACTCATAACAACCCAATGTACAACAGACAAAAACACTATTGTCTTTGCTTTTCTACCATCCCTACAGTTTTAAATGGCTGATTATTTTGGGGGAGTGAGTTGCCAGGTCCTTCTCCCAAGACAACAGCACCTGGTATTTCTAGGTGATCTCCCATCCAAGTACTAACAACGTCTGACCATGCTTAGCTTTTGCGATCTGATGGGATTGGACACCTCAGTGGTATGGCTGCAAGCATATCATATATACATATATATATATATATATATATATATATATACACATATATACACACAAATGTGTGTATGTATATGCATATATATATAATATATAATAATATATATACCAATATAACAATATATATGTTAACAATATAACAATTTTATTGTTAACAATATAACGATATATTTATCTCTCTCTCTTTCTCTCTCTCTCTCTATATATATCTATATATCTATATATCTATATATCGAAATACAATGCAAAATATCCCCAGTTCTTATTTATGCAAGAGGAATAAGTTCTAGAGATCTACACAGGCAGTCATATCTTGCATAATGATATTTCATTCAATGATGGACAATGTATAAGACAGTGGTCCCATAAGATTACAACAGAGCTGAAAAGCTCCTATCAACTAGTAAATTTATTGTGACTTTTCTATGCTTAGATATATAAATACTTACCCTTTTGTTACAATTTCTTTTAGTATTCAGTACAGTAAATTCTGTAAAGGTTTGTAGCCTAGGAAGGATGAGGTATCTAATATAGCTCAGATGTGTAGTGGTATATGCTATCTATGTTTATGTGAGTACACTCTAATGATGTTTGTATAGTGAAAAAATTGCACATATCTCAGAATGTATCTCATCACTAAGTGGCTCATGACTATAGTTAACAACATTGAATAAAATACTATTGTAATAAAGGAGGGACTTCTTGACAGTAGAATTAGTAGAACATGTTGAATACAAATTGCCAGAGAACATTAAGAAGAGCAAATTCTACCAATATAAGAAAAGCTAACAGTGCTCTATAGGAAACTGACATGCACACACTTTAATTAGAAAACATAATAGGAGAGATTAATTGGATGCACAATTAGAATAATCTGTAGGATGTTTAAAAATACTGATATTCAGATTACAATCCTGAAAATTATATTAAAATATTTGGTGGTTGCTCAAGTATGAATCTGAAATGTCCCATAAGTTCCAAGAGTTCGAGGCTTGGTGTGTTCGCCATTGGGTCCTTGGGAGGTGGTGTAACCTTTACGAAGTGGGGCTCAGTTGGAGGAAGTCAGGTCCTCGCTGGTGTGCCCTTGAGGGAGATCTGGGGATTATAGTATCTTCTTCTCTTCTCTTTTTGTATCCTGGCTGCTATGAGGTGTACAGGCTACCTCCAGCACAGGCTGCCACCATGATGCACTGTGCCTCCATAGCCTCAAAGCAACAGTCTCATGAAAACCTCTGTGAATTTGAGGCAAAATAAACCTTTCTTCCTTTTAAGTTTATTATTTCAAGTATTTTGTCACAGTGGTGTAAAGCTGACTGACACAGTGATACTCCCTGCTACTTTTATTTTTGGGACATTCTCTAAGGGATTCTTTTGTGGTGTTATTAAGTGCCACTGCGTCAGATCCAACTTATAGCAAACCTGTGTATAATAGGTGAAACACTCCCCAACACTGTGCCATGCCTGGCACTATTGTCAGTGCATCTCTATTATCCATAGGGTTTTTGGTGGCTGATTTTTTCAGGAGTGGGCTTCCATTTGTGTGTCTCCCAAACGTACTGCACCCAGGATTCTCAGGCAGTCTCCCCTTCCAAGCACTAACCAGGCTGACCCTGCTTAGCTTCTGAGATCTGAGAGGCTTGGATGCCAGGTTTGACCTTAGGAAACAACATAATTACATTTTATGATTATCAAAGAGAAGAAGTCAAATGAAACTGTCTCTAGTATCTCATAAAATGAATACCTAGAGATTTGAGATTGAATTGTAAACAAGGAACCGAATATCATTGCAATTAAATATGTAGGGACTAAATTTTTTAAAAAGTTGTGGGACTTTCCCAACCATTACCTTATTGACTATTATAGCACTTACAGCATCCATGAGAATAGAGATTGTGGAACTCGTTTATGCACAGCTTCAATATGGGTAGCTTTCAATTCCTTGGAAGATCTTAAACAAAAAGTCATTTCTTAAATAACACTATCTTTTGATGTAAAAATTAATAAATTTTGTTTTCTTTTTTTTTATTAGAAATTTTTAATGTACATCATAATGTGATTCATTTTGACATGCTTTTCGTTGTGACAATTTTCATATATGCAATTTGATAAGCATTATTCATATAGGTTACCCCTTACCCTCCTCTATGTTTCCCCCCTCCCCCCTTCCTATCTAAGTTTCCCATCCAAGTCTTCTCTATCTTTTAGTATGTAGTATTTTTCTATATGTCCTTGGGTTCCATCTGTTAAGATAAGAATGAGGTCAACACAAATGGACTAAAAATCACATGTAATTGTTCTAACAAGATAGAAACAAAGACCACTACAGGAAAAGTTTCTATCTTAAACAGAAATTTTGTTTTCTTAATCATAGTGCACTTGTTAAAGTCAGAACTAAAAATACTGTACATGAAATAGAATAAATCACATATGGAAAAATTGTTGTTGTTGTAGTTGTTAGGTGCTGTCCTTGGGAGTGGATTGCCAGGCCCTTCTCCCATTTTTGCATTGCTGGGAATTGAACTCGGGACCTCAGAGACTGCAGCGCAGCGCTCTACCAACTGAGCTAAATCCCAGCCCCATGGAAAAATTAGAGAATTATTAAAAACATTGGCTGTTTACCAAAGGATGTAGTTGGATTTTATTTCAAGAACAGTATTCAAATAGCTTCAATCATTAATGGAAACTCAAGCCAAGTTCCTATTACAAAACCTTTTGTCGAAATTTGAAGCTTGTTTTTTTCTTACTGTCAGATTACTGAGTGGAATAATTACCCTTGGGAAAAAATGGGAATATGTAATTTCCAATAATATCATCTTTGTGAAACAATTATTTAGAGTGCCATGAACAGGTGGCTTAATCAGAGAAATGAAACAAGAAGACTCCTCCTAGTACTTTATCACAGGCAGTGTAAAGCTTTACAAATCTAAAGAGACCTGTTGAACTTTGTCTTATGAACCAACAATTGTATATTGCTAAGACCTTTAAGTTGTTTTGGAAGAGATCAGGTTTTGTGTGCTGCTGATGATGTATGTGTCTCTCTTCAAGTTGTACTTCAGTCATATTTATATCAAAATAGGTCAAAGAGAGATTTTTCTTCTAAATTATTTTCAGAATCTAAAATATTACTTGAGGCTTGAGATGAATCTCACTTATAGTATTATAAATCAATAATTTCACAAAAGATATTTCCACATTTCATGTTAAGTATGTCTGATTTAAAATAATATTTATTATTGGAATCAATAACAGTAAGACGTTTGTAAGAATCCCCATTTCATGTTCACATCCTAAAATCAAACACACATTTTCAAATGAAAATCTTCCTTAATCCAGAGATTTTAAGGATTCTACTCTACTTATGAAATGTATTAGTCTATTTAACAACAGAAAATCATAGTATCAATTGATACTTAAAATAAGCAGTTGACACATACTTTCCTAAAAATACTCTTGAAAACAATTTTAATAGATTCATTGATTGCTAATTTTAAACATGCATGCTTTATTTTACCCAACATGTTGACTTTCTTTAAATTAAGGCACTGACTGTAAAATACAAATTAAAATGCACATCTCTGTGATTGCAAACATGTTAGTATAGTACTTATATACCAATTAATGGGATTTTTTAAAAGTGGATTAAAGAGTGTAATATAGTGAGCAGAAAACCTAAAGACATTTTAAGTCATTTTTCTTACAAATGGTGATAATAGGCTGTAGCTCACTTTAAAACATTTGACTTTTAGAGATTTTTAAGTACCATTTACATGGCTTGATACATATATGATACGTATATAGTATATATAAACAACATATACATCGTATATATGATATATATGTTGTTGTTGTTGTTAGGTGCTGTCAAGTCGATGTCCAATTCATAGTGACCCTACATACAACAGGAGAAACACTATTGTCAGTGCTCCTCTGCTATTCATAGGGTTTTCAATAGTAGATTGATTTTTTGGAGGAGTGGGTTGTCTCCCAAGATTACATCAACTGGTGTTCCCATCCAAGTACTATCCAGGCCCAACCCTGCTTAGCTTCTGAGATCTGACTCGATCAGATGCCACAGTGCTACAGCTGCATGATATATATATATATATATATATATATATATATATATATTATATATATAAATATATATTATATATATATAAAATATATATACAATATAATATATTCTATAATTTTTAATATTTTATATAATTTATATAATTTATAATATATATAATTTAGAATACTTTTTAATATTTTAATATAATTTATAATATTTTATAATTTATAATATAATATAAAATATATAATATATAATATATATAAAATATATATATTATATATATAAAATATATATATTTAAAAAATATATATAGTAGATTGATTTTTTGGAGGAGTGGGTTGTCTCCCAAGATTACAGCAACTGGTGTTCCCATCCAAGTACTATCCAGTCCCAACCCCGCTTAGCTTCTGAGATCTGACTCGATCAGACGCCACAGTGCTACAGCTGCATGATATATATATATATATATATATATATATATATATATATATATACACATATATAAAATATACATATAAAATATATATATAAAATATATAATATATTTTATAATTTTTAATATTTGTATATAATTTATATAATTTATAATATATATATAATTTATAATATTTTTCAATATTTTAATATAATTTATAATATTTTATAATTTATAATATAATATAAAATATATAATATATTATATATATTATATATATAATATATTATATATTATATATAACATATTATATATTATATGCATTTTATATATAATTAATTATATATATAAATACATATATAATATATAATTTAATATATTATATATATTTTAAGTATCTAGATATATATACATATCTATATATAGATATATAGATATATAGA